>JAHIAM010001203.1:0-81944 GCA_021605205.1 Aegilops longissima | reverse complement strand
TTCTGTTTAGATTTGCTTTTATGTTTTAATTAGTGTTTGTGCCAAGTTAAACCTATAGGATCTTCTTGGATGATAGTTATTTGATCTTGCTGTAATTTCCAGAAAATTTCTGTTCACGAAAACAATTGTTAAAAATCACCAAAACGTGATAAAATAGTGATTCCAATTGCTTCTGATCAATAAACAAATTGCCTAGGCCTTCCTATTTTTGCTGATTTTTTGGGGTTCCATAAGTTTGCGTTAGTTACATATTACTATAGACTGTTCTGTTTTTGACAGATTCTGCGTGTGTTGTTTGCTTATTTTGACGAGTCTATGGCTAGTAAAATAGTTTATAAACCATAGAGAAGTTGGAATACAGTAGGTTTAACACCAATATAAATAAATAATGAGTTCATTACAGTACCTTGAAGTGGTCTTTTGTTTTCTTTCGCTAACGGATCTCACGAGATTTCTGTTGAGTTTTGTGTTGTGAAGTTTTCAAGTTTTGGGTGAAATCTTTTGATGGATTATGGAACAAGGAGTGGCAAGAGCCTAAGCTTGGGGATGCCTCAAGATGGGAATGGGCAGGGTCGGCCCACTGGGTCACTGACCCGGCCCGAAATCTCGAGGCCAATGGGCCAGGCGGGTTGGCCTCAAATCACAAAACGGGTCAGTGGAGCCGGCCCCGTGTGACCCGATGGACCAGACGGGTCGACCCAGCGCTAACCTAGTCCTCCATCTCTGCCGCCACCCCCCACAATCTCTGTAGCCGCTCCCGATGATTTCTTCCGCCGCCAGCAGCCGCCGGCCATCTCTGCCGCCCCCGACATCCCCCGACCTTCTCTACCGGCCGCTCCCGACCTGCTGCCGCCGCCGGCTGCCCCTGAACATCTCTGCTTGCCTGCTGCCGCCGGCGTTCCTCCCGCATCTCGTTCATCGTCTTTGTCGCCGTCGAGCTCGCTGACCTGCGGTCCCATCCACCATCTACCTCGCCATTCCGGTCGCCGTCCTCATCGTCATCATCACGCAGGTGAGACTCTTGTCGGCTTCCTCCCTGTCCCAGCGCAGCTACAATGACTGGTCTAGTTTAGGTTCTTGGTCAGTGTTGTCTGCAATTGTTTCAGTAGTTGGAGCTTGGAAGAGACTGACCAGCATGGGACTTGTTTGATTGTTCTCAAGAAGAAATAGTGCTTCAGTTGAGCTCCTGTGTAGCTGTAGTTTAGCATTCAGCAGCAGTTTTCTTTTTTGTGCAGCATGCCACTTTCTTTCAGAGTGGCCATGAAGCATGCCTTTCGGTCCTCTGATTCGAGGAAAAGTAATTAGTGTTAGTTCCTACTGTTGGTTACTAAATAAACCAGAAATAGTTGTCCTGTGAAACAATTTTACTCTTTTTTTTGTTGAATCGGCAAATTTTACTCTGTTGATAGGATGGACAAACTGAAGTTTGTGGCTAGCATGAGGGCGCGAGTGTATGCGACTTCATAAGTTGATGATGCTCACGAAAAACCTTCCTGGAGTAGTGCATATGTCCAAGTGTGAGTTTCTTTCTATTCCTCGAATGGCCATTTGGTGTGGTGTTCTCCTAATTTGTTGCCTGACAAGCTAGGTGATGTGGGCGTGCTGCATTCGAAGCAACAGTGGTTAGAAGATGTAGTTAATGCTTAGTTTTTTATGTGATATAGGGTCCTGTGACTTCTTTTTCTTGGGCTAGCTGCCAGGTTGAGTTTGCGTATATGCATATCAGTGTAGCTGATCCATCGACAAGTCCATCATTTTTTAGTGTCAGATCAGGGGATGCTTTACTGGCAGCGATTTCTTCACTGTTTCTGTAGTGTTGCTCAATGGGATGCTTTGCCAGCAGTGATTAGATAGTAACCTAAACTGTCCGGTTTCTTATCTGCATGCATTTGTTGTTTATTTTGAAAGTTAATGCTCTCTAATGTTCTTATATTTCCCTCTGATCAGAAAAAATGGAAGAGGAAGAAGGGGACCATGAGGCATACCAAAGTGGTGGTTCATCATTGACATCCGGTGCGACAATGAGAAGGGCTCAACCACCCCCAGGGGTGTCTCTTTCTTTGATAAAAATTTGTAGAGCTTATCACGGTCAGTATTGTTAATCTTCCTTTTTCTTGGGATGCAAATTAATTATTGCTAAAATAAAAAATACTTGTAATTGCAATGTTAACACTCGTGTCCTTTGCTCAGCAGGACGTTAACAAGACACTCGTATGGTTGATTTTGAAAATGAGGCTGATGAAGAAGATGTTGACTATGAAGAAGAAGAGGAAGGAGAAGAAGATGAGGATGAAGAAGAAGAAGAAGAAGAAGAAGAAGAAGAAGAAGAAGAAGAAGAAGAAGAAGAATAAGAAGAAGAAGAAGAAGAAGAAGAAGAAGAAGAAGAAGAAGAAGAAGAAGAAGAAGAAGAAGAAGATGATGATGATGATGATGATGATGATGAAGAGCGAGATAATGTGGATGAAGAGGGAGGGGCTGAGATCATTGACATGGGATCATTTTCTGAACCGGGAAGAAAGTTTTTGTCTAAAGTGTGGAAAGAATATGAGCCTATCCGTGTTGATGGCATAGTTGTAGCTGCTGAGTGCAAACACTGTTCAAGGAATATTTGTGCTAAGCGTAAACATGGAACAAGTTCGTTGCACAAACATTTGAAGAGATGCAGGGAAAGGAAGAAGGTTCTTAGAGTTTCTGGACAGCTGAGTGCTTCTATCATGAGTCCTGATGGAGTTGCAATGGGGCTTTGGACCTTTAATCAGGCATTAGCAGCCGAGAGCTTATGAAGATGATAGTCTTGCATTAATTGGCATTCTCATTGGTGGAGTACGATGGATTTAGAAGATTTGTCTCTAGTCTAAATCCTAGCTTTAAGATGATATGTAGAAAAACAGTGAAGGAGGACTGCATGAAAGCATTTAAGGAAGAGAAGAGAATTTTGCAAAGGATGTTCCAAAACTCCAAATCCAAGATTTATCTGACTACAGACCTATGGACATCAAATCATACAGTGGGGTACATTTGCATCACAACCCACTTCATTGATGAGGAGTGGAAGCCGCAGAAGAGGATAGTGAAATTCGCAGCTATGGAGACGCCGCACACAGGAGCTGCAATGTTCAACGTCATGGTGAATTTCATAAGAGAGTGGAATATTGAAGATAATCTCTTTGCTGTGACGCTAGACAATGCATCGAACAATGGTGCAATGATGAAGCTATTGAAGGCACATCTCCTGCTTAAGAAGATGTTACCTGGTAGTGGCAAGTTGTTTCACCAACGTTGTGCCGCCCATGTCATAAATTTGATATGTCAAGCAGGATTGAACTTCCTTGGTCCAGTGATCAACATGATGCGTGAAAGTGTTAAATATATTCGAAGCTCGCCAAGTCGAAAGGAAAAATTTCGAGAAATCGTTGCGCAGCATGGTGTATCATGTGGGAGAACTCCAAGTTTTGATGTTCCAACTCGCTGGAACTCAACCTACATGATGATTGATATAGCAAAGGAGTATCGCTGAGTGTTTAACTATTTGGCCATTCAAGATAAATAATATACCTTCAAGCCATCTTTTGAGGATTGGGAAAATGCCGAAGATGTTTGCAGGCTACTGAAGGTATTTTATGAAGCCACTAATGTGATATCCGGCACAAAATATCCAACTGCTAACTTGTATTTCCATGAAATGTGGAAAGTGAAGCTGACCTTAGAGCAACAACATTATGAAGAGGATTCTGAGATGGGTACAATGGTCAAGTATATGAAGAGAAAATTCAGAAGGTATTGGAAGATGACATGGTTGAGCCTTTGTATTCCAGTGATTTTGGACCCACAATTCAAGTTGAAATATATTGAGTTCCGATTTGGCCTAGAGTTCGGGAACGAAGCTGCAACAATGATTGCTAAAATAAAAAATGTGTTCCAAGGGTTGTTCAAGGAATACCTCCAATTGAATGGCAATGGCGCAGATCCCATGTCACAAGGAGGTGATGATGACATGGCTGTAAGTGGTGAAGATCCTATGGCTGATTGGGACCAGCATGTCACCCTCACTGCTCGATCAACAAATTTGGATTCTACCGAACTTGATTCGTACTTGTCAAAGGTACCCATACGTCGAAGTGATCAATTCAATATCCTTGCATGGTGGTAGACCAACTCAGGTGAATACCCAACGCTGAGTCGCATGGCAGCAGATATCTTGGCGGCTCCTGCCTCTGCGGTGGCATCCGAGTCCGCCTTCAGCACAGGAAAGAGAGTCCTATCAGATTTTCAAAGTCAAATGACCGCAACGACACTTGAAGCTCTTGTTTGCTTACAAGATTGGATACGGGCCACCGGTAAAGCCATACGACACAAGTTTCTTCTTTGTTTCTTATTAATGCTTAAAATTTACAAGTTTCTTCTTTTTTTCTGCAGCTAATACTCAACGTAGCTTGGCTTCAGTTCATGACATTATAATGGACTTACAAGGTATGAGAAACCTTCTGATGTATATAGTGCCATGTATATGAAAGTACACTTAAAGTATGAAGTCTGCTTTTTAATGAGGGATTTCATATCTATAGTTTGTTCCAGGGAACTATTTGTAAGATGCAGCCGAATCATGTAGATGAATATATAGAGTGTTTTACACACAGAACTAGTGTTGTTAGTTTTGATTTCCCCAAGTTATAGTTGATCTCTAATATATATTTCTTTTTCCATTCTTGCTTGTTGATATTCTTACGAGAATCGGGAATATTCTCTTTGTTCTAATCTTTGTTGCGGAGTGGATGACGGGTAGTGTATGATGGATATTTAGAAGTGTATTTTCTTGCAAACTTGATCATGAATTGGTTTTCTGGAACATGCCTTTTCTACTAAGAATATTCCTCTGTTCATAAATATATTATTTAGTTTTCTTGAGGGATAAATATACTATTTAGTTGATGTGCACAGAATTACTCTTGTAACATTTCTTTGTAAATACAGATATCGAGGATTGATGCTTGTTGGAGCAATTCATGTTAAACCTCAAGCAGATGATGAAGCAAAGATATGTCAGCTTTCTCTATAACCTACTAGATGTGAAAAGTTTAGCATGTTGAACTTGTAATCTTTTGATCTTGTCTGAGTCTGTTGGATTGAGGTCCTTAGCTTAACGTTCTTTGAAACTTGTAATCTTTTGATCTTGTTCAAATCTGTTGGACTGAGGTCTTTAGCTTGATACTCTTTGAAACATGATCTCGCCATTTTACTAAATGTGAAAAGGTTAGACCTTGTCATTTTACTGTACTGTGTGCACATTTGCTGACATCTATTTTTTGGGGACTTATTAGTAATTTGGTGAGGCCACAAATGTTGGACGGTGCAAACATTTGGTTCAAAAAACCTGTAATCCTCTGGAATGTGTAAACATTTGCTAAATTTTGGGTCGGCCACATGTGCCCAATGGGTCAATGGGGCCACAAAATTCTGATGAAATGGGTCGGCCCATGGCCTCACATATTGGCCTTGGGGCCATGGGGCCGGGGCCGGGGCCAGGGCCGGGTCGGCCCATTCCCATTTTGAGGGATGCCCATCCAAGATAATCTAAGGACACCAAAAAGTCAAAGCTTGGGGATGCCCCCGGAAGGCAACCCCTCTTTCGTCTACTTCCATCGGTAACTTTACTTGGAGCTATATTTTTATTCACCACATGATATGTGTTTTGCTTGGAGCATCTTGTATGATTTGAGTCTTTGCTTTTTAGTTTACCACAATCATACTTGCTGTACACACCTTTCGAGAGAGCCACACATGAATTGGAATTTCCTAGAATACTCTATGCGCTTCACTTATATCTTTTGAGATTTATAGTTTTGCTCTAGTGCTTCACTTATATTTTTTGAGCTTTATAGTTTTGCTCTAGTGCCTCACTTATATCTTTTAGAGCACGGTGGTGGATTTGTTTTATAGAAACTATTGATCTCTCATGCTTCACTTAGATTATTTTGAGTCTTAATAGCATGGTAATTTGCTTAATAATCTTAATATGCTTGGTATTCAAGATTTGTAAAACTTTCTTTTGAGTGCGTTGAATACTAAGAAAAGTTTGATGCTTGATAATTGTTTTGAGATATGAAGATGGTGATATTAGAGTCATGCTAGTTGAGTAGTTGTGAATTTGAGAAATACTTGTGTTAAAGTTTGTGATTCCGTAGCATGCACGTATGGTGAACCGTTATGTGATGAAGTCGAGCATGATTTATTTATTGATTGTCTTCCTTATGAGTGGCGGTCGGGGACGAGCGATGGTCTTTTCCTACCAATCTATCCCCCTAGGAGCATGCGCGTAATACTTTGCTTTGATAACTTGTAGATTTTTGCAATAAGTATATGAGTTCTTCATGACTAATGTTGAGTCCATGGATTATACGCACTTTTCTTCCTTCCACCATTGCTAGCCTCTCTAATACCGCGCACTTTTCGCCGGTATCATACACCCACCATATACCTTCCTCAAAACAACCACCATACCTACCTATCATGGCATTTCCATAGCCATTCTGAGATATATTGCCATGCAACTTTCCACTGTTCCGTTTATTATGACACGCTCTACCATTGTCATATGGCCAGCATGATCATGTAGTTGACATCGTATTTGTGGCAAAGCCACCGTTCATAATTCTTTCATACATGTCACTCTTGATTCATTGCATATCCCGGTACACTGCCGGAGGCATTCATATAGAGTCATATTTTGTTCTAAGTATCGAGTTGTGATTGTTGAGTTGTAAGAAAAATAAAAGTGTGATGATCATCATTTTTAGAGCATTGTCCGAAGTGAGGAAAGGATGATGGAGACTATGATTCCCCCACAAGTCGAGATGAGACTCTGGACGAAAAAAAAAGAAAAAAAAGAGGCCAAAAAAAAGAGAAAAGGCCCAAATAAAAAAATGAATAAGAGAAAAAGAGAGAAGGGACGATGTCACTATCCTTTTACCACACTTATGGTTCAAAGTAGCACCATGATCTTCATGATAGAGAGTCTCTCATTTTGTCACTTTCATATACTAGTTGGAATTTTTCATTATAGAACTTGGCTTGTATATTCCAATGATGGGCTTCCTCAAAATGCCCTAGGTCATCGTGAGCAAGCGAGTTGGATGCACACCCACTTAGTTTCTTTTATTGAGCTTTCATATACCTATAGCTCTAGTGCATCCATTGCATGGCAACCCCTACTCACTCACATTGGTATCTATTGATGGGCATCTCCATAGCCCGTTGATACGCCTAGTTGATGTGAGACTATCTTCCCCTCTTTTTGTCTTCTCCACAACCACCATTCTATTCCACATATAGTGCTATATCCATGGCTCACGCTCATGTATTGCGTGAAGATTGAAAAAGTTTTGAAAATGTCAAAATTATGAAACAATTGCTTGGCTTGTCATCGGGGTTGTGCATGATTTAAATACTTTGTGTGGTGTAGATAGAGCATAGCCAGACTATATGATTTTGTAGGGATAACTTTCTTTGGCCATGTTATTTTGAGAAGACATAATTGCTTAGTTAGTGTGCTTGAAGTATTATTATTTTTATGTCAATATGAATTTTTGTCTTGAATCTTTCGGATATGAATATTCATACCACAATTAAGAAGAATTACATTGAAATTATGCCAAGTAGCACTCCGCATCAAAAATTCTTTTTTATCATTTACCTACTCGAGGACGAGCAGGAATTAAGCTTGGGGATGCCTGATACGTCTCCAACGTATCTATAATTTTTGATTGCTCCATGCTATATTATCTACTGTTTTGGACCATATTGGCCTTTATTTTCCACTTTTATATTACTTTTGGGACTAACCTATTAACCGGAGGCCCAGCCCAGAATTGTTGTTTTTTGCCTATTACAGAGTTTCGAAGAAACGGAATATCAAACGGAGTCCAAACGGAATGAAACCTTCGGGAACGTGATTTTCTCACCGAATATGATCCAAGAGACTTGGACCCCACGTCAACAAAGAAGGGAGGCGGCCACGAGGGTGGAGGGCGCCCCCCTAGGGCGCGGCCCCTGCCTCGTGGGCCCCCGTTTGCTCCACCGACGTACTCCTTCCTCCTATATATACCTACATACCCCCAAACGATCAGATACGTAGCCAAAAACCTAATTCCACCGCCGCAACCTTCTGTACCCACAAGATCCCATCTTGGGGCCTGTTCCGGAGCTCCGCCGGAAGGGGAATCCACCATGGAGGGCTTCTACATCATCACCATAGCCTCTCCGATGAAGTGTGAGTAGTTTACCTCAGACCTTCGGGTCCATAGTTAGTAGCTAGATGGCTTCTTCTCTCTTTTTGGATCTCAATACAATGTTCTCCCCCTCTCTCGTGGAGATCTATTCGATGTAATCTTCTTTTTGCGGTGTGTTTGTTGAGACCGATGAATTGTGGGTTTATGATCAAGATTATCTATGAACAATATTTGAATCTTCTCTGAATTCTTTTATGTATGATTGGTTATCTTTGCAAGTCTCTTCGAATTATCAGTTTGGTTTGGCCTACTAGATTGGTTTTTCTTGCAATGGGAGAAGTGCTTAGCTTTGGGTTCAATCTTGCGGTGTCCTTTCCCAGTGACAGTAAGGGCAGCAAGGCACGTATTGTATTGTTGCCATCAAGGATAACAAGATGGGTTTTTTATCATATTGCATGAATTTATCCCTCTACATCATGTCATCTTGCTTAAGGCGTTACTCTGTTTTCTTGAACTTAATACTCTAGATGCATGCTGGATAGCGGTCGATGAGTGGAGTAATAGTAGTAGATGCAGGTAGGAGTCGGTCTACTTGTCTCGGATGTGATGCCTATATGCATGATCATACCTAGATATTCTCATAACTATGCTCAATTCTGTCAATTGCTCAACAGTAATTTGTTCACCCACCGTAGAATACTTATGCTCTTGAGAGAAGCCACTAGTGAAATCTATGGCCCCCGGGTCTATTCTCATCATATCAATCTTTTATCACTTTATTATTGCTTTGCTTTTTTACTTCGCCTTTTATTTTACTTTGCATCTTTATACCAAAAATACCAAAAATATTATCTATCATCTCTATCAGATCTCACTCTCGTAAGTGACCGTGAAGGGATTGACAACCCCTAATCGCATTGGTTGCGTGGAGCTATTTGTTTTGTGTAGGTACGAGGGACTTGTGTGTAGCCTCCTACTGGATTGATACCTTGGTTCTCAAAAACTGAGGGAAATACTTACTCTACTCTGCTGCATCACCCTTTCCTCTTCAAGGAAATCCAACGCAGTGCTCAAGAGGTAGCAGTGGTGTCATGTGAACGTCGACTACATGACACTTCACCATATTTGGGCCTAACGGAATGCATCATGGAGTAGTTATTAGATGATGGGTTGCGAGAGTGGCAGAAGCTTAAACCCTAGTTTATGCGCTATTCCGTAAGGGAACGATTGGATCCAAAAGTTTAATGCTATGGTTAGAATTTATTCTTAATACTTTTCTCATAGTTGCGGATACTTGCGAGGGGGTTAATCATAAGTAGGTGGTTTTTTCAAGTAAGAACATCACCTAAGCACCGGTCCACCCACATATCAAATTATCAAAGTAGTGAACACAAATCAAACCAACATGGTGAAAGTGACTAGATGAAATTCCCGTGTACCCTCAAGAACACTTTGCTTATCATAAGAGACCGTTTTGGCCTGTCCTTTGCCTCAAAAGGATTGGGCTACTTTGCTGCACTTTTGTTACTATTATCATTACTTGCTCGTTACAAATTATCTTGCCATCAAACTACTCGTTACTTATAATTTCAGTGCTTGCAGAGAATACCTTGCTGAAAACCACTTGTCATTTCCTTCTGCTCCTCGTTGGGTTCGACACTCTTACTTATCGAAAGGACTACGATTGATCCCCTATACCTGTGGGTCATCACGTGTCCGCGGGGATGCTGTTGGCGCTGTCCTTCTCCGGTGCCTCCTGCCCCCGTTTCGGCCGCAGGGGGAGTAGTGACGGCGCCGCCCGTGCCGGCCACGTCCCTTGCAGCGTCCATGTCCCCGTGCATCTCGTTAGCCCCCACGTCTTCGTTGACTACGTGCGAAGGGGCCTTCAAGGTGGATGGGTGAGCTGCGGCACCGGAATTTTTCTTGGGCGCCATGGATGATGAAGCCGTTGATGGAGAAAATGACGATGAAGATGACGTGCTGCTTACACTCTCGGGTTCGCGCAAGCGCTTCCCCCTACCTAGCGCGCCAAAGATGTCGTGGGAAAACACGGCCACCTATGGGGCCATCGGCCCCTTGTGGTTTGACAGGGGGAAGAACACATTGCAAAAAGAGCGGAGGGGGTAGAGCAGCATGGCAGCGATCACGTGTGCAGTTTTTACCCAGGTTCGGGCCGCCGCGAGGCGTAAAACCCTACTCCTGCTTCGGTGGATTGATGAGAGGACCGTGTGGGGACGCGACGCTCTTTCCCGGAAAGGTCGCCTTGGGATGAGAGAAGCTATGCGCGTATGAGAGTACAAAGGTCCGAATCCTTTCTAAGGTTGCCATGGCCCTCCTTTTATAGGTCAATGGGTCACCACAATGGCAAATCAGTCATTGCATACTGATTAGATAGCAAACAGTGCTATCATACCTAACTCTGCAGACAGGACACGGTGCATTAAATGCACCGCTTAGTGTCACATCATGGCGTAGCCCGGCAAGCCTTGTCGTGCCGTTCGGCCCCCTTTTCGCTTGCCTACATGACACGTCCCTCGACGGGTGTCATTTGGAGGTGATTTCCCTTGGAGATGGCTGTCACATGCCAAATAACAGCCACTTAATCACTTGGGGGCTCGACACCGCACCGATAGGTGACTTGCATTGCTGTGAGGTGGAGCAGTGGAGCCTTGGTAGGGTATTCCGCCCTCGGCGTCCCCGGCAAGCTTGTCGGGGCAGTCCTGAGACTTGTCTTCGGAGCAACCTCGACCTCGCCAGGCTCGCCTGCCCGGCAAGGGAGGTTTTTCCTTAGTGATATCTTGCTCCTTCAGCTTGACTTGGTCTTCTTGATCCGCCCTTTGGTTTCTCAAAGGGCTATCTCTTCGGCTCAGCCATGTCTTGGATGTTGCAACTTTGCTCCCGAGCGTGTGTATAGTCCGGGCAACACACGCCTGGGGTTTGTTGCACTGACAGAGTATGACAGTACGGACCCACCAGGTCCACTCCCGAAGCAAGCAAGTGCCTCTTTACTACTCAGATGCACCCCTCGATTTTTTTACTCTAATCCACCCTGCTGATATCTGGGACCCACATCATTGTCAATGTATAGTCAATTAACGACAGAATTGCACAACGTATAGTCTATTAATGACATAATTGCACAACTCATTATTTTTGAGGATTTGTTTAGATGAAGTAGGGTATAAACTGGGTTGTGCGGTCTCTATGACCCGTCTAACAACATGACCAGCCCAGCAGTTTTTTGCTTTGGGAAAATAGGTAGCCCACCTTTTCTTTTTGAAGAATACCAAACCTGGGCCTATTTGTTTTCTTCGACTTACTGGCCTGCAAATCTTTCAAGACAAGGAAGGATGCATTCCTTCCTGCATCCTTCCTGACCAGAATGTGGGCAGCAAATCTTAAAAGTAATATGAAACGGGCTGCAAATTCCAAATATATATATATATATATATATATATATATATATATAAAACAAATGGGCAATTAGTTTTGTTTTTGGTTTTTGTTCTTCACTGATATTTTATGTTTCATTGGATTTTAACATAACATAGTATTAATTTATTTTTAAATTAGTTTTAGCATCGCTCTAATTTTGGGATTAAAAATATTTTGTACCCCAGCAAAAAATATGTGATTTTTTTTAAAATTTCGCATATTTTTAGTTCAATTTTTTAACCCTGGTACTGACCAGAAAATGGGCAGCAATTCTAAAAATGGAAAATGGGTTGCAATAAATTCCATATGAATTAGCAAATGGGCTGTAAATTAAAAAAAAGAAAATGGGTTGTAAACGCCACAGATTTTGAGGCTGACTTGTTTACGCAAGGCTTTGTCAAGTTATAGTCAACACACGATTCTAACTGCAGTGACTGTTGGATGTCCATCCAATGGCCGACGTGCTTCTTCAATCTCTGATCTTCCTGCTATAGCCGCCTAAACCAGCGCCGGCGGGACTGCCCGCTCCCTCATCTTATGGCCGGTTGTGATACCTCATAGGCTTCACCGGCCCACCCTACTCCCTCTGCTGACCTGGCCATCCACTGCAAAAAAAAGATACATCCGTGACATTTTGGGCGAGCAATTTTTTTTCGCCATACATATGACACTTCTATGACGATAATTGTGACAAAACCGGTATCATCATAGATGTGGTGGGCTCCTACTTCTATGACAAAAATCATGACAGAAAATGGGCTTTTCGTCCCGGCGGGCGGATACGCAGCTGCATGACATTCTTTGGGCCTTCCATGACGGAAAAACCGTGGTAGAAGCGAGGGGAGGAAAATTTCGGGAGTTCCGGTTACGATGGGAGGTCGGGGCCAAGCGATGTGCGTTTCTCTCGTACGTGCTGCTGCGCGTGTGTGCGCGGCGTTAGCTCTAATCGAACCCGAAGCGAGGCGTTGGGCTCTAATCAACCCGGCGATTGACCGCAGCGACGCTCGCGTTCGAACCCGGCGATCGATCGATGGCTGTTAATCGAACACGATGGGCGATTCGCCGCTAGTGCTGCTAATCAAGCCGATCGATTGGATGAACAATGGCGTTGCGGGGGTTGGATGAACGAAGGCGGTGGCGTTGCCTCGGATGAACAGGACCCGTGGTGTGGAGGGCTGGATGAGCGATGAGCGGTGGAGGGTGGTTGAATAGGACCCGTGGCGTGGAGGGCTGGATGAACAGTAGACGGTGGAGGGGTGCCCGTGGAGGGGTGGTTGAATAGTAGCCGGTGGAGTAGCGCGCGGTGGAGGCTGGATGAACAGGAGCTCGTGGAGGCTGGAGGAGGTCGATGGTAACCCGTGGAGGCTGGAGGAGGTCGACGGTAACCCCTGGAGGCTGGAGGAGGTCGACGGTGGAGATGAATAGTATCCCGTGGAGTCCCGTTTTGCGATACGCCACACCCCTCCTGATGAACAGGACCTCCGTTTCGACCGTAGCGCTCCAACACAAGTCCGTTTCGTCCGTTTTGCGGTACGCCACACCCCTCCCGATCAACAGGACCCCCGTTTCGACTGTAGGAGGTCTGTTTCCTCCGTTTTGCGGTACGCCACACCCCTCCCGATCATCAGGACCCCCGTTTCGACCGTAGGAGGTCCGTTTCCTCCGTTTTGCAGTACGCCACACCCCTCCCAATCAACAGGACCCCGTTCCGAACGTGGCCGGTTGAACACAAGGCCGTTTCCTCCGTTCTGCGGTACGCCAGGCCTCGTTTCCATCGCCTGTTCCGTCCAAGACGGTTGGCTCCCACGCGTTCCGTTGCCTCCCGATGAACACGACGCATTCCGTTGCCTCCCCATGAACACGACGCATTTCGTTGCCTCCCCATGAACACGACGACGATGCTGTTTCTCTATTCCGACCCAGCCATGTACGTATGCGCGAGTAGGCATTCGAGACCCTGCCCGTATGTACGTAGGTGGCCGTATTTTCTTTCTTGCACCCTCGCCGTTGTACATACGTGTACATGCTACGTGCGCGCCTCTACTACGAAACGTGCGCGCCTCTACAACGACCAGTATGTACGTACACGTTCGCGACCAGAATGACAACACTACGTGCGCTTGACCGGTGGGTCCCGTACCGCCGTGCACTTCTTTATGTGCGAAGATGTAGCTGGTGGGTCCCAGCGATCCGCGGCGAATCGTTTTTTGCCGGATGCACTTCCTTGCGTGCAAAGATGTAGCCGTGAGTCCCAGCAATCGGCGAATCATTTTTGCTGGACGCACTTCCTTGTGTGCGAAGATGTAGCCGGTGGGTCCCAGCAATGAGAAGCGAATCGTTTTGGTTTTTTTTTGCCCGGACGCACTTCCTTGCGTGCGAAGGTGTAGCTGCTGGGTCCCAGCAGTCAGGGGGGCGAATCATTTTTTTTGCCCAGACGCACTTCCTTGCGTGTGATGGTGTAGCAGGTGGGTCCCAGCAGTCGGGGGCGAATCGTTTTTTTTCGGACGCACTTCCTTGCGTGCGAAGATGTAGCTGGTGGGTCCCAGCAGTCAGGGGGGCGAATCGTTTTTTTTCCCGGACACACTTCCTTGCGTGTGAAGATGTAGCTTGTGGGTCCCAGCAGTCAGGGGGCGAATCATTTTTTCGCGAAATACGGTGGCCCGTCCGGTGGGTCCCCGCTGTCAGGTGGAGGAATAATTATTTTGCGCGTAATAAGGAGGCACTTCCTTGCGGCTGCCGTGGACCCAGCTGTCAGCCTCTCCACGTGCAGTCCACGTCCGATGGAAGTCATTCCTTGACCACGTTGACCACGCCGCACCGAGAGCACCACGGCGGTGGACGACGGCGAGGCCTAGGAAGGGGACGATGCGGATCCGGGGAAGACGCGGCAGTGGATGCACACGCGGAGAGGAGTACGAGGGTTCACTGGTTCGGCTGCGCTGCCGTCGCCGCAGAATAACAGGGGGTGTGGGTGAGTGGAGGGATGGCCTGGCCAGCGGTGGGAGCAGTAGGGGGCGGTGAGGCCTCCGAGGCAGCACAGCCGGCCACGGGAGGCAGGAGTAGGCGGCACGATCGGCGCTGCTTTGGGCGGCTGGAGCAAGAAGACCAGAGGTTGAAGAAGCACTACGGCCGTTGGATGAACATCGTACGGTAACAAGAGCTAGAATCATTCATATTGACTAAGTTGACAAAGCCCTCCGTCCCCGTCAACTTGGTAGGCACACAAGTTAGCCTCCCACTATGCTGGGTTCCAGCTGGCAGGGGGAGTATTCATTTTTTTGTGCGTAATAAGGAGGCACTTCCTTGCGTGCGAAGATAGCTGGTGGGTCCGACATGTCAGCGGGGGGCATGTTTTTTTCGCGAAATACAGAGGCCCTTCCGGTGGGTCCCAGATGTCAGGTGGAGGAATCATTATTTTGCGCGTAATAAGGAGGCATTTCCTTGTGTGCGGCCGTGGACCCAGCTGTCAGCCTCTCCACGCACAGTCTACTTCCGATGGTGTCGTTCGTTGACCATGTTGACCACGCCGCGCCGAGCGCATCCAAGGTGGTGGACGACGGCGAGGCCCCGGACAGCAACAAGCCGGAGATGGGAAGACGCGGGAGTAGAGTCGCAGACGGAGAGGTGTATGAGGGTTAACTGGTTCTAGTGCGGTGTGGTTCGGCAGTCGGTGGAGAAGAACAGGAGGTGTGGAGGGGTGGAGGGATGGCCTGGCCAACGGTGGAGTAGCGCTTCATAGCAAAGCGTGCTAAGCAGAGCTGCTAGCAGCAGGAGGCGGGAGGTGGTCCCGGCGGCGCTGGAGGAAGAAGACGAGAGATTGAAGATGGATGTCGGTCATTGGATATAAATCCAACGGCTAACATGCCAGAATCATTTGTTGACTAAATTGACAATGACTTGCGTTGGCTTAGATCTATTGGCCCACATTTCAACCTCCAAAAATGTGGCACGTATTCAACCCATTTTTTCAGAATTATAGTCTTTTTTTTGCGCGGTAGAATTTACAGTAAATTTGATCTTTTTTTTGAATTACAGCCATTAGCTGGGCTGGGTGAACAAATAATGTAGCGTCCATGCGGCCCGTTTATTTTATTTCCTAAAAAATTACAGGCCATTTGCACTTTCTTGAAATACACGATTTTGCTGGGCTGATTCTAATTATAATGTTGGGTTGGGCCAGCAATGTTATCAAAAAATAAAAAGGGGTTGAGCATTTTGTTATAAATATATCTAAATAATAAGTGATATTATTACATTTATCCTTAAATCTTACCAAGCTTTTGTACACAATCACTAGGATTTTCGTGCCAAAACAATCCAGGATTTTATTTGTTAAGAAATTATTTTTATAAGTTAATAAGATGTGGGATATTGTTTTCTTACATATGTAAGTATCTGTTAAATATATGATGACAATAAAAATAATATATAATAACATATAAAATATATTTTTTAGAAAAACAGGGAGCATCTCCCCGGTTCCATTGCTGAGAACGAAACCACAACATATTCTGATATAGCAGCTCAAAGAGCAGTTCGAAAGCAAAGGTAGAAAAGCTACAAACTAGGGGGGTGGATGAACAAGTTCTCTGAATAACACAAATCACCCGAGCGGTGCCAAAGGCAGAGCGGATAGAGCACTCAAATGACACAAGGAGGGTCCAGCGAAGCCTTCATGGTCTTCAGCCGAGGGGCTGTGTCAGCCTGCGGCGACCAGTAAGCAAGCGGAGACACCGGGCTGGAAGGCGTAGCATGGTGGATGTCCCTCTTTTTCAGCACCAGGTGCCCATCATATTCATCAGAGATCTTGAGACGAGCCCACAGGTCCAGCCCCAGAGCAGGTCGAGCCTTGTTCAGCCACAAGTGATCGCCAACGGTTTCTGGAGGGATCTTGTTAGGGTTTCCACGAAGCTCACCAAATTGTCCTTGTCCGATCCGGAGGAGAGAATCGCCCAGTTCCTCTCCATGTTCCTGATCAACCTCAAGACCTGCGGAATGGAAATCCAGGAGGTGTTACTGAAAATCATAGCATTTCTATATTTCCAAAGGCACCAAAGGACAGCTGAGCTAACAGTGTTTAAAACTGAGCACTTTTTGGTAGCAATCCAGAATCTGGCGACGGATTCGACGGATGAGCCAATCTGACTAGAGAAATATTCCTCAATGTGGGCCCAGAGATGTTTAGCAACTATACATTCAAAAAATAGGTGAGAACAAGACTCTTGTTCCAAGAAGTAAACACAATCAAGGGGTTTGATGATGTGTCTCTTCCTAAGGTTATCCCTAGTCATCAATTTGTTTTTGGAGAGAAGCCGAGAAATACATGAATTTTGGGGAACTCTCAATTTCGAGACAGCGAGGATAAACACGGTTGAACCCTCTAAAGTTGATAACATGATAGAGGGAGCTGGAGGAATACTTCCCTTATTGTCCATTTGCCAAATCAGGGCATCCGACTCGGCAGTAAAGGTAATGATTTTGGCAATTTCCTCCAACTGGAACCATTGTTCCATGAGACTATCACTAAATTTCCTTCTAAAAGAGAGTTTTAGGCATTGACCGTCCCAAACTTCATTGACACTTTTGTTAAGCTCATTGCAGACAGAGTAAATAGGCCAAAATTGGACTACTAGGGGGGATGTGCCAAACCAAGTATCTTCCCAGAACCTGGTTCTGCTCCCATCCCCTATGTTCCATCTGTAGCCAAATTTCACAGCATGCATAATAGATTTTAATCCTTTCCAGAATCTAGAGGTCTTAGGGTTGGAGGAAGGGACAAAAATATTAGGTTTATTTCCTAGGTATTTATGGGCAATAAGAAGCTTCCAGGGTTTCAGGTCTTCCTCATAGAATCTTTTAATCCAAGACCCTAGAAGACAAATGTTAATTTCTTGGAGGTCAGGTATGCCTAGGCCTCCAAGATCTTTTTTCATGGAGACTAGGGCCCAATTAGCAAGGTGTAGCTTCCTATTTCCCTCAAAATCATTCCACAAGCAATGAGACATCTGAGAATTGATGAGGTTCACTGCCCATTTAGGGAACTTGAAGAAGGAGAGGAGATACACTGGAATGCTAGCCAAACAAGCTTGTATGAGGATCAATCTACCTTTGTAAGAGAGAAGTTTGCCCATCCACCCAGCAATCCTTTTAATGATTTTATCCAAAAGGGGTTGGATATCCTCTCTCCTCAGTTTATCATAGTGGAGAGGGATACCTAGGTACTTAATGGGGAAGTTACCTTTATTACAGACTAGAATAGAGAGGAAGTCAGCTAACTCCTGATCATCCATGTTGATAGGGATGAGTTCACTTTTAGATTAGTTGATTCTCATGCCCGAGACTTGTTCAAAACAGGTTAGAATAGTTTTCAGATTGCTAGCATGTGTGGAGTCATTGTCTAACAAAAGGATGGTATCATCTGCATATTGAAGGCAGGTGATGCCACCAGGGTAGACCTCAGGACAAAGCGCTGCAATCAGACTATGATCAGCAGCTTTGCTCAGCATTTTAGTAAGAATGTCCACTACTAAATTAAACAAAAGCGGGGAGATGGGGTCACCTTGCCTAAGGCCTTTACCAGCAAGGAAAAAATCACTTTCACAGTTATTTAACTTGACCCCAACAGACCCCCCATGAGTAAGTTGTTGGATCCAACTCTCCTCTATGAAAGGCTTGGAAAAGATCTAAGAGATCATTTTTTGCCAAGTCCCAAAAATGCTGGTAAAACAAGAAGGGAATCCCATCAGGACCAGGAGCCCCATCAGGATAAGAGCTAAAAATGGCTTCTTTCACCTCTGTCTCTGAAAAAGGGGCTTCTAGCAGCTCATTTTCAGCAGGAGAGACTTTTTCAGAAGCAGAGAAAAAATTGTTTTGTAGAGAGAACAGAAAAGGGTTTTCTTTCTTAAACAGGTCTTTGTAGAAGTCACTAGCCACTTTTAGCATCTCATCTACCTCAGTAACAGGGCCATTAGGGCCATCAAGGGAGTGAATGAGGGTTTTCCTCCTCCTCTGGTTAGCTACTGCATGGAAGTAAGCAGTATTTCTATCACCCTCCTTAATGTTCCTATCTCTAGACCTTTGTTTGGCTTTGATTTCTTCTTGAAGCCAAATTTTCTTGAGCTCTCCATGGACAAAGTTTAATCTATTAGTCTCAGCCTCAGAGAGGTCAGTGGTTTCTGCCTTAATATCTAGAGAATCAAACTCAAGGAGGAGAAGCCTTTTGTATCTTCTAATATTAGCTTCCTCATTGGAGTTCAACCCTTTGGTAGTTCTTCTAAATCTCCTGATTTTGATCTGCCAATTTTCTAGGGGGCAGCTGCTCCCAGTAGGCTCATTCTAGATTTTCCTGACTAGCTCAGTAAAATCTTCTCTAAGCAACCACCACTTTTCAAATTTAAAACTATTGCTCTTTGGAGTTTGGTTAAGACCAGAGTCCCAGAGCAAAGGAGTGTGGTCACTACCACATCCAGGCAGAGCTCTACAACTAGAAAGGGGAAGAAACTATCTAATTACATGTCACGAAAAATTACATCAATGGTGGACATAATCACGAGCAGCACTTCCAACATATCTAGCGTAACTGTGGGTTTTCCTTCCGACAGGCAATTCTCAACTTTATGGGTAACCATTTTGCAGATAAAACAACTCTTGGGCTTGACACATTTATCCAAATGATGCCCCGGTTCCCCACAGTGGTAGCAGATCACCTCGAGTATGCCATAAGGCACAAGCGAGGGGGGCAGGAGCAGTTTTCGGATGTCCTATCTCTTCTTTTGCTGATTCTTGCCTTGAGATTTCCCACTGATCCGAGAGTCGAACCACCAGCAGATTGATCTTGGGCAATTACAGGAGCCTGCCCAGATTGTGCCCCCATTTGGGGCGGAGGTGGGCCATACCACTGCCCAACCGGCGCTCCCCCACATTGTGATAGGGGAAATTCATCGGAGTTCCTGGTTCCTTCTCATCCTCCAGCCAGATGTTGTTGAAGGAAATATGCCCTAGAGGCAATAATAAAGTTATTATTTATTTCCTTATATCATGATAAATGTTTATTATTCATGCTAGAATTGTATTAACCGGAAACATAATACATGTGTGAATATATAGACAAACAGATAGTCACTAGTATGCCTCTACTAGACTAGCTCATTAATCGAAGATGGTTATGTTTCCTAACCATAGACATGTGTTGTCATTTGATTAATGGGATCACATCATTAGGAGAATGATGTGATTGACATGACCCATTTCATTAGCTTAGCACTTGATCGTTTAGTATGTTGCTTATGCTATCTTCATGACTTATACAAAGTTCACGCAACTATGAGATTATGCAACTCCGTTTACGGAGGAACACTTTGTGTGCTACCAAACGTCACAACGTAACTGGGTGATTATAAAGGTACTCTACAAGTGTCTCCGAAAGTATATGTTGAGTTGGCATGAATCAAGATTAGGATTTGTCACTCCGATTGTCGGAGAGGTATCTCTGGGCCTTCTCGGTAATACACATCACATAAGCCTTGCAAGCATTGCAACTAATGAGTTAGTTGTGAGATGATGTATTACGGAACGAGTAAAGAGACTTTCCGGTAACGAGATTAAACTAGGTATTGGATACCGACGATCGAATCTCGGGTAAGTAACATACCGATGACAAAGGGAACAACGTATGTTGTTATGCGGTTTGACCGATAAAGATCTTCGTAGAATATGTAGGAACCAATATGGGCATCCAGGTTCCGCTATTGGTTATTGACCGAGAATGGTTCTAGGTCATGTCTACATAGTTCTCGAACCGTAGGGTCCGCACGCTTAAGGTTTCAATGACGGTTATATTATGAGTTTATGTATTTTGATGTACCAAGGAGTTCGAGTCCCGGATGTGATCACGGACATGACGAGGAGTCTCGAAATGGTCGAGACATAAAGATTGATATATTGGATGGTTATATTCGGACACGGAAAGGTTCGGAAGTTTCGGAGAAAACGAGTGCTGGGAGGGGTTACGGAACCCCGGGAAGTTATGGGCCTTATTGGGCGGAGGGAGAGAGGGCTGCACCAGGAGGTGGCGCGCCCCCCCATGGGGAGTCCGAATGGACTAGGAGGGGGCGCCCCCCCTCCCTCTCCTCTCCTCTCTTTCCTTCCCCTTCCCTCTTCCTAGTAGGACTAGGAAGGGAGTCCTACTCCTACTAGGAGGAGGACTCCCCCCTCCTTGGTGCGCCCAAGGGCCGGCCGCCCTCCCCTTGCTCCTTTATATACGGGGCAGGGGGCACCCTAGGACACACAAGTTGATCTTCGTGATCGTTCCTTAGCCGTGTGCGGTGCCCCTCCACCATATTCCACCTCGGTCATATTGTAGCGGTGCTTAGGCGAAGCCTGCGACGATAGAACATCAAGATCGTCACCACGCTGTCGTCTTGTGGAACTCCTCCCGACGCTTTGCTGGATCGGGCCGGGGATCGTCATCGAGCTGAGCGTGTGCCAAGAACTCGGAGGTGCGAGTAACGGTGCTTGGATCGGTCGGATCGTGAAGACGCGTCGACTACATCAACAGCGTTGATATAACGCTTCGCTTTCGGTCTCACGAGGGTACGTGGATGGATACTCTCCCCTCTCGTTGCTATGCCATCACCATGGTCTTGCGTGTTCGTAGGAAATTTTTTGAAATTACTACGTTGCCCAACAGTTGTCTCTCAGGAAGCAGAAATAACCACCAGACAGCTCAATTGAAGCAGATTGCAAGCCTAATTTCAATCTTCTGCAGGTTTGGGGGAGAGGTAAGGTAGGGGATCCACCTGCTCCGGCTCCGGTGGCGTGCTGGTGGGCAGGAGTCCAGTCAAGCATTCCCATCTCGCAGCACGACGTGGATCTCCTGAATTCACTCTGCAGACAGGACAAGGTGCATTAAATGCACCGCTTAGTGTCACATCATGGCGTAGCCCGGCAAGCCTTGTCGTGCCGTTCGGCCCCCTTTTCGCTTGCGTACATGACACGTCCCTGGACGGGTGTCATTTGGAGGTGATTTCCCTTGGAAATGGCTGTCTCATGCCAAATAACAGCCACTTAATCACTTGGGGGCTCGACACCGCACCGATAGGTGACATGCATTGTTGTGAGGTGGAGCAGTGGAGCCTTGGTAGGGTATTCCGCCCTCGGCTCCGGTGGCGTGCTGGTGGGCAGGAGTCCAGTCAAGCATTCCCATCTCGCAGCACGGCGTGGATCTCCTGAATTCACTTCTCCTTTCGCCCATCGAACGAATGCAATCGGCGGCTCACTGGGGTGGGGCATCCTATGCTTCTCCGAGAAATCTCCTTCGAAGTAGATCCGCAGGGCTAGATTCAGCAGCTCCCAATCCACATGATCCTTGCACATCCGAGCATACTGCTGAGTGAGAGAAACGGATTCGGTCCTCCTCGGCTTCCTCCTCGCAGATTCCTCCTCTGCTTCCCTCCATTTGCGCGCCTTTGGGTCCGGGAGAGAGCGTCGTCAGCGGATCCAAGATCGCCCGCTCCCTCCATCTCCTCCCTCGAGTCTCCCGCAGCACCGCCGGTGCGACGGAGTCGAGCGGCTCGAGCATCCGCGGGAAGGCTTTGTAGACATGTGGGAGATGCATCTTGTACATCTGCCTATTTTCCAGCCATTCCCCCATGGATATGGCCGACGACTCCATGGGGCGCGCGAGCGGACTTGCTGAGGGGGCAGGCACGCCCAGAGTCAGGAGGCGGGGGTGGCGGCGAGATCTATGGCGGCGACGAGGGTGGAGGTAGTGGCGGGGGCGGCGGCGAGGGTGGAGGTGGTGGCGGGGGCGAAGGGGATCGCGAGAGCGGTCATCTATTTGTCAATTATGTGAACTAAACAGTCAACATATAAAATAATTTAAATATATATAATATAGTTAGAAGGGAAACATAAGTTGGACTTGGCGTTCCTATTCTTATTATATAGAAAAATAGAACAGACCTCTGCGTTTTCTTCAAAAAAAATACATAAATTGGGCTGCCAAAAATAAAACCTCGTATGGGAGGTCCATAGGCCGGTCGATACATGACGGCCCTAAGAAAATACAAACATGCCTATGGACCTCCCATCCGAGGTGGTGGGTTGTGCATGTTAAAAATGAAAGCCTAGACGGGGCAGCCCAAAACCACGTCCAACACTTGCCAAAACTTCGTCCCTCGTTTTCTCTCGTGTTTCGCTTTTCGACATTGTGTGGGCATTTTGACTGTGGATCATATGAAGATGTGCTATGCATGAATGTTGATCAGCATGATGTTAACTGGCTGGTAGTTCCATTTTCGACCATGAATAAAACTTCCAACATGATGTTAACCCTGTTTGAAAAGGCCATGTCAATATAAATGCTCTGCCTTTGAAAGTTGCGATTTCTTATCTGAAACTGAACTTGCGATTTCTTATCTGGCTGAAACTTGCGCTTTTTCTCTGAGAATCACATTATTCGCACTTTTATACTCCTATGAAACTACATATTTTAAGTGCTAAAATAGATCTCTAGAATTCATAAAATACTTCATATGCTCAATATGCAAATCTGAAATTCAAAAGACATTCATATATGAAAGTACTCTCAAAATACACAACACAAAACACAATTCACAACCTGCAAATACTGACAACCCTAAGCTCCTCGACAATTCACAACCTGCCCGACTATTGGGCTGGAGGGCAGCCCCTCCTATTCCTCGGCGGCAGACAGCCGCCCTGTGAGACGATGTGAACAGCGAGGGAGACGATGGCGGGGAAGCGTCGTCGGGCCAACTGCTTTTCTCCTCTTGCAGTTGGGTTCGGTCGACGAAGACTCCACCGCTCGCTCTGGCAGGACACGCCACAAACAGCACATCAGATGCTCGATCCTTCAATCTCTGGTGGATGCTCCATCTGGGATCGATACTCCCACCACCGCTCCCTCACGATCGGATTTGGCGAATTTGTTTGCTCCATGGCCCAGAGGAGCAGCTCTATGTACTCCGGCGCGACTCCCTCCGGGAGTATCGCCGCCTTTTTGCTCTGTTGCAGATATTTGGCCATGGATGTCGCCGTCGCCACTAGTTGGTCCTTGTTGTCAAACCAAGACTGTATCTCCAACATCCTAGCTAGCTTCACAGGGTCGCCCTCTGCGATCCTCACATATCGGTTGTACTCCTCCATCGATCTACTTCTCCACAACACCTTCACTCGCCGGCGATGGTTTTTGAATGGTCGCTGGGATGTCGCTAGGTGGGCGGCGGGAGGCCGGATCTGCCCACACTACGGCAGTGAGGAAGAAGGGGTCGGAGGCCCTCCCTTGCCAGCAGTGCTTGGGAGAGAATGGTAAGGCAGGCTGATTGGGACGCGCCCAGCAGTGGTTAAGAGCCATCGCCGAGGACGACCGCGTGAACGTTGCACCTTCTCACCTTCCCCGGCGGAGAGGATCCGGCTGGATCTGTGACCAGCAGTGAGCAGAGAGAGAGAGAGAGTGTGTGTGTGTGGCCACCGTTGTCGTGTTTAGATCTGGAGAGGCCGAGACAGTGTGAAGAGAGCAACACTAGCAAGCAAGCGCGGAGGCTCCTGCCTATATAGTGGAGTAGTACTAGTTTTATTTTGTCTACCGGAGCCGGCTTGACCTCGTCAATGACTGTCGAGTAGTCTTCATGCACGTGGCCCGGAGGCGCAGTTGTCGTCATTTTGATCTGAAGCGCCGGATTATAACATATAACACAAAAAAATGCCACATGACAAGAAATCATAACCTCACTGCCCAAAGGAGACAACATGAATCCCGACGGACAAACTAGACGAGGAACAAAGCTCAAATTAAAGATAAACTCGTAGAAAAGGGGTCCGTCGATAGATGTCCTAATTAACATAGCCGGCTTGACCTAGATGGCAGCTGAGTAGTCACTGTTCGTGCATGTGCCCCCAATGACTAGCCCAACTCAGTTGTCGCTGTTTAACCCTTGCAGTGATCCGAAGCACATGACACCTAATTTTGCGAGATGACAAGAAACCTTTTTTTAGATTTATCACCACAACTACAACCATGTACAACATAGCCTGCACGATATGTAGACGATAGCCAATCCAGGCGTGTCTGCTGGAGTCTGGTCACATGCATGGACGAACTGATCTTCCGTGTCTTGCAGGGATCGTCCAGGCACCAACGTAGTACTACAACACTTCTCTAGTACTATCGCTCGTCTCCCTCTTCTATTAAGTCACCCGACTTGCGGGGCCGGGGAGTGTGCCTATGGTCGGTTCTCAATTACCGTCCCATATGTGTGTGCGAATGCAATATGACGCGCGTTCCGTTCGGAGAGCAGCGTGCTAGACCGACCGACCATCTGGAGTGCGACACGAACGCGACGGGCGTGTTGTATAATCCGTACATGTGTACCGCCGTTTTCTAGACGCTTTGCTCCATGGCGGGGGCACAATCCATAGATACAAAATTAGTATATTGTATACTATTTAAAAGTCGAGGGCAGGGCTTTTCCTGCGCGGTAGGCGGCGGGGCAGTTCCGCCTAGTCGGTTCGACAGAGACGCGAGAAGACGAGGGAGTAGGTTGCTGCAAACGTAGGGCTATGTGATTTGACGGCGAGTTACTGCTGGACAGGTGGGGCCCCGTGATTTGACTTGCCATTATCATTTTAACTGCGGTGCTACGACCGGCGTGAGTCTCCCGATTCCTGACCACCTCCATACAGGTGCCTCTCCCAATGCTCCACCATGTAGTAGAGGTTGGCTCTTGCATGAGAGCCCACTTCTCCACTTTTTCCTTGCCTCTCTTTCCTCCATATATGCAAAAATGCCATGTAAAGCGCACTATTGTACTTACTTGCTCCCTGTCCCATAATATAAGAACGTTTTTGGCACTACACTAGTGTTAAAAACATTCTTATATTATGGGACGGAGGGAGTACGAAGAAAGAGATAGAGAGGAGTAAAAAAATACACTTATAGCCAACCTTATAGCCAACATTGTTGTAGTATGAGTGACTAAGTGATGACTATGTATGACATGCCAACATCAGATAGCCTAACGCACCGTGTTAAATCTCCAAGGGCGCGACCACGCGAGCGACGCAACGGTCGTGGTAGGCGCGACCATGATACGGGCTGCTGGCAGCCCTTGGATCTGAGATCAAACGGTCGCATGCTAAGTTGCTGAAAATTTGCAGAATAACCCTCCAGGATAGGATATTCACCCATAGGTCTAGAATCACGCCATGCAACTGTTCGATCTCAGATCCAAGGGCTCTCAGAAGCCCGTATCATGGGAGAATGGAAAGCCACTACCCTGCCGTTCGCACGCTGGCAGTTCGCTCCTACTCGTCCCCGCACGTCCTTTAATACTACGACGATTCGCTCCTAGTCATCCCGTCCATTCACATTACGGCAGTTCCACTAATCCTAACCCTCCTCCCAAATCCATGGCGTCCCAAATCTCCCCAATCGACGGTGAGTACAAGGTCAGAACCATCACCGGTGATGAGTTCGACGTCATCTACACCCGTTCTTCCGCGATGGTGAAAGGATGCCTTTCTCGCTTCAGACGCATGTTTGAAGACTCAGATGATGAGTGGGTCGCTGGGCTAGATGTTGAGTACACCACAGTCCGGGGACGAGAGAATGATCTAAAGGACGAAGAGAGGAAGAAGCCCGCCATGATCCAGGTTTGTGTGCATGACTTATGCTTGGTCTACCACATATGCCATGCCGACGTTGAGTGCCAGGATTTTAAGGACATCCTCGAGAGCAACCTAGTCAAATTCGTTACTGTAGACTTTGGTAACGACAAAGAAGTCTTGCGTCGGATAGGCCTCGTTGTACGCGACACCTTCGACCTCCAAAAGAATCGGCTGGTGTCCTCTCGTCATCCTTCAATGCTGACCCTGGCAGGAGCCATGGTTCATCCTTCGTACGGTAAACTGGAGAAACCTCCATACACGTTTCATCGTCATGCATGGCAGCGGAATGTACTAGATAAAGACCACATCCACTACGCTGCAATGGATGGCTACCTTTGTTTCAATATCTACAAGGGTTGGATGAAGAGCAACAGCCAAGTTGGCAGTTCAAGCAAAGAAGTATCGGCCAAGAGGAAGAGGGATAAGGACGCAGTCGAGGACGTGGACGAGGACTCCGAGTAAGGTGGCAGTGTCATTGCTCCTGGTGGTTCTAATTCAGTGTCTACCGGGATAGTTGCAAAGTTTAATTTCAGGTGTGCTTAATTTAATTTGAGGGTGTGTTGTCTTTGAGCCCCAAAGCAGAACTATGTTATGTTTCTTCTTGTTACTTTAACTCTTGATGCGTACATACTAGTATTTCTTACATTTCATCTTTTAGTTGGTATAGTACTACCACTCGTTTCTTCACATTATATCGTACAATATATATGGCCAACATCATATAGCCAGCAGTTTAGTTGTCAAAGAATTTCGGTGCTTAGTTTTGTCAAAGATTTCGTGGTGCTTAGTTTTATTTGAGGGTGGGTTGTGCTGGACACCATTATTGTGACTAGCCTTTTTAATAGTACTATATGCATAATTTGGTGACCAACGCTCTCTATATGTACCACCTTTTTTTTTAATTTCAAGTTTTGCTCCATGGCGCAATCCATCGATACTACTAATGTACAAAAGTATACATTTTTAAAAGGCTAGAGGCGGGCAGTCTAGCTTGGTCGGTTTCACGAGAGGAGGGCCTTTGTGATTTGACGGCTCATTACTGCTGGAAGGCGGGGCCTTGTGATTTGACTGCTTTCGTATAAATGCGCCGACGACCTGATCGAGGAGGAGCAAAGAACCGTCACGGTATACTCAAGTTTTCCACTGGAGTAGTCTGCGACGGAGGAGCACTGGCACGGCAGCCCAAAGCCATATGGCTATAAAAATGATCTAATTTGCTAGTCATCTCATTGTTAGCATTGTTCTATTCATTCCCTAAAAAAACATTTTACTATTCATGCCTCGCAGAGAACGTGACACGTGCGGCGAAACACCCGAAGCAAAAGATGAAACACAGCAACAAAAGAAGAAGGAAGATTATCACCCCAAATGATCTAATTCGCCGTGGAGTCGTAACTGCTTCTTCATCGCCTCCATGACCTCCATCTCCTTACACGTCTCCTCCGCCATCTTCTTCATTCTGTCCATGACGCGGGATTTCTCGACACGAGCCTTCATCATCTGTTCCACGGCCGCATTACGTACCTTGACAGCAGCCGGGTTCTTGATGTGGAGCTTCGCCAACTCCTCCTTCTGTTCCATGATGAGGGCCTGCAGCATCTTCATCGAGGAACTACTATTCTCATGCAGCTTCTTCCAGCCGGCGTTCTTCTCCTTCAATAGGTCGATCTCCTGGCAGAGCTTCGCCTTGTCCTCCTGAAGTCGCAGGATTTCGCCGGTCGCCTTCTTCTCCGAGGCAATGCTCTTCTTCAGCAGCATCACCAAGCTGGCCGTCAACTCCCCCTGCTGATTGAGCTCAGCGGGCATGTCGTCGAGGCTATCCTTCAGCAACTCCATCAAGCCTTGGATGAACTCCTTCTGCTTATTGAGGTGCTTATTGAGCTGATCGGGCATGCCGTCGAGGGATAATGACTCCAGCTCCGCCGGCTCGGCATGTTCACCTCCGCGGCTAGGGCGCTCCTAGGAGCCATCGCCTGCCCGTGAGAGATCTTTCGAGGTCTCTGCGTGGCGGCGAGCCCTCTCTTTTTTTTTCCGCGGCCTTGGTTGCCGCTCCCTTGTTACGAGTAGTTCTCGACCTAGAGCTCTGCTCATCGTCCACGGCAGCGACAGACGAAGAAGAAGCACTTATGAGGAGGAAAGGTAGAGTAATTTTCGGTTAGGTAGTTCCCCTTTTTATAACCTAAGTACTAGCACTAGCACTAATACCTGCATAGTGGGAACACGTTCAGGTTTGGTTCGTACTAGTAGGTGTGAGCAGGCTTTCGAATGTGATGGGAACAAGGTAAAGATTAATTGATGGTTTTGGTTTCGAGGCCCGAAACGGCTCCCGATGAGTTTAGCGGAACATAAATTTCAAGTACTACACTGCTCAAATGCGTAAATATTATGTTACTCTCAAAAATTGGCACAAATACAAAGGAGACCAATGGAAGTACTACTTAGCAACCCACGATTTAACTACTCGCATGCGCGCAGTGGAGTAATAATGTCTTTCTTCCGCCCTCACGTCCACTCAATTTGCATGCGCTGTATTAATTGACCATCAATGAAGTGAACGACTTTACATGCATCAAATTATCACATGGGGTGGATCTTGGTACAAAATTGCGTCCGCCGTGTACCCGCGAAAAGCGCGAGGAATGAGTGCGTGCGTGGCGTGCATGCACATCTTAAACCGTGCATGTACCGCCAAGATGGCTCGTGGAGGACGAGTACATTCTTCGGAACCAGCAGCACGTCATCGTGATCAATCCACGCAAGGAGGTCGCGACAACGCCTCCACATGTGCCACGTGGCTTCATGAACTGTAAGAGAGACACTGTGTAGCATGCCATTGGTATTCTAATTTACGTGCTTTGCACATACTCGAAGTACTAGTAAGGCACGTGTGCATTGCACGCATCAGATTTTGCAACCAAATTATGAATAAATACCACACTATAGCATGTAAGCTCTGAGTCATATATGCCTGATGTAGCCCTTCGTTTAATTCTTATAGTTCATCTCATTGAAAATCAATTAGAGTGTGCTTGGATACGTTTTAGTCCCATGACTAAAAGTAGTGAGACTAAAACATGCTAGCCTCATCCATGCTTGGATCCAAATACTAAGGAGACTAAAATCAAGTTAATGAGCATTTATTATCCTCCAAACCCTCCAATCCAGAAATTGCCCGTGTCAAAGGAGAGGAGTTAAATGAGGAGAGAGAGGACTAATCCACATTTTAGTAGGGGTACCCCTGACTAAAAAAATTTAGTCTCAAGAATAGTTTTAGCCCCTCTTTAGTCAGGGGTGCTTGGAACTTTAGTCTCTTAAAGAGTCTATTTTTAGTCAGACTAAAATAAGTCCCTTGGATCCAAGCACCCTCTTATTTTTTATAAGAAAAAGCTAGGAACGCGGGAATAGGAAAAACATGGGATTATAGTGGAATGTCGTCTTGAATCCTACAGGATTGTACGAGTGTTTGATTGTGCATGGAAAAAACGCAGAATTCTTTCAATGAGGTTTGAGTGGATGGGATGTTTCCTATGAAATTTAGTGCAAATGAATCATATGGAAAAATTCCTATGGTTTACAATCCTATGAATCAAACAACCAAGATAGGAAAAATTCCTAATGATTAGAATCCTCCAAAATTCCTTTGAGAATCCTTTGAATCAAAGAAGCCCTTAATCTATTTTATGATTCATGGAATTGTGCGTTGTAAAGCATAAAGTAAAAACAAATAATGGCAATTCAACTAGAAAAAAAGTTTGGGCAGTTATGATACAGAAGATTCTAGAACAAAAGAGAACCACCGTTGTTTTGAGGTTTGTGCATTATGCTTAAGTTCAACCATGGAGTCTGCTAGATTGTACATGTGGCAAAATCCGGTGGGGGGCTAGAAGATGGTGCGAGGGCCCGAGTGGAGGGATACTATGAAGGAATGCACAAGTGTGAGATCGATATTTAGAGAGAGGGGAAACACGCATGCTGTTGTTGCTGCGATGGGCGAGCCATGAAAAATAAATGAGCTAGGGGGCCAAGCATTGCTAATCCTTTACGAGGTGGGTCAATTCATGAAATTAAACCTTTTTAGCAGCAATTGTCTAATGATCACATTCATATTAGCCTTGATATATAGTGATGTTAGGGGGGGCAGGGCCCTTACCGCCCCCTGTCTTCGCCATTGTGCACGCATCTGAGAGATGAAGCGAAAGGCATGGATGATGAGAGGGGGACGTTGGATATATAATTAATGTGGGTGTATTAGCTATATATGTTAATGCTATATAGAGAGGTATAGATTGATCGATGTAGATGTGGGAAAGAGGGTGAGACCTCACTGGATATATTGATTGATCGGTTTGTGTGGAAAACTATGAAAGACCTAGCTATATACACACATACATAGAGGAACATCGATCATTGCGCATGCACGCGTGAGAGTTAAAGAATGCCCGATATGATGGAGAGGGGGATGTGTGTGGGTGTGTGCCTTCATGGGAGACCGACCTGAAGAAAAAGATTGCATGCGTGCGATGGATAATGCCGACTGGTAGTGTGTGTGCATGCATGCACGAGAGAAAGTTAGTGGTACAATTATAAGGAGAAGACTACTGTGTGGGTGTAAAATAATAGGTGAGGTCATAATCAATGTAAAGTTGAATTCAAATATTTGAATAAAAGATCCTGATGTTTGAAATCGTGAATATAACGGAGATCTGCGCAGTGTGGTTTGGAAACGAGCATGTTGTAATGTATACACATTGAACAAGGTCAGACTGATTTGAATTTGAGATACCGATGGCAGACATCATTTGGCCACGTCGCATCCGTGCATGGACACACTATTCTAATTGGAGATGATGGGCGGCTTCGCATCACATATCTATATCTATACCCCTATATATATATTATCTTATATGTATTTTTTTATATTGTGTGCGGGTAACTTTAACTTTGAAAGATGGTCGTTGGATGAGGCGAATCCGATGGTCCAAAGATGGCAAATTTGAGCACTATTGGCCGTTGGATATCATCTAGATTCCACCAGATTTCGCCACATGTATAATCTAGAAGACTCCATGGTTGAACTTAAGCATAATGCACAAACATCAAAACACAAGCACTTCTTATTTGTTCTAGAATCTTCCGTATCAGAATTGCCCAAATGTTTTTCTACATGATTTGCCATTATTTGTTTTTACTTTATGTCTTACAACGCACAATTCCATGAATCTTAAAATAGATTAGCTTTCTTATAAAAACTAGATGATTTTGAATGAAATGAACTATAAGAATTAAACGAACATCTACATCATGCATATATTACTCAAAGCTTGCATGCTATAATGTGGTATTTATTCATAATTTGGTTGCCAAATCTCATGCGTGCAATGCACGTGTACCTTACTCTAGTCTAAATGGTGTTTGTGTGTGTGTTGTGCGTGTTGAGGTGCAAATTGCCTTTTTTTTGGTACACGTTAAGCTTGTTCTTCCGAAATTTCAAGCCGCGCCTTGTTATGCCAAAAATTCAAGCTAGCGTCTCTATCTATCATGCTGCGAAACTCCCGCCTCTTCAACCCGCGCCTTGTTAGCCCGAAATATTTAAGATATATCTTTGTCTCGTTGTGCTCCGACAACTCCCTCCATCTCAACCCAAGCCTTGCTATTCCAAAATTACAACGCGCGCGAAAACTCCCACCTCCTGTGAAATCCCGACACGCGAAATGCCCGTGGTACCCCTGAACCGAAAGAACCGCCTCAAATCGTTGGGGGTACTTTCATAACTTATCCCACATTTCGGACAAGCGCGTCTCCAAGCCATGGTTCCCCACTGTCATCCCATCCGCCCACCCATTCATACACCGAGGCCGCGAAAACCCGCGACGAAACCCCACACCCTGCTCCGTCCGCCACCCAGCCGGAGCCTCTTCCCCGACGACGTCGTCCACAGCAACACCTCGACGTCCCCCATCCACCATACCGGATGAGGATCCGTCGTCGATCTCATCGTCCCGCCGGTTCAGCCACCCCGTCCTCCACCTCCAAGGAGCTGCCCCGACGTTCCCCTCATCTTTCACGCCACCTCCATTCCCACACCGCCGTCTTCATCTGCACCACCGGAAGATCATCATCATCACCGTTTCCTCGGATGAAGCTGCGGCCTAATCGGCGCCACCAAAGAGGTTGTACACTAATCGCCGCATTTTCTTCTTGATTCGATCTCATGATGCTGCCGGCGCTCGGTCCCGAGCCGACACGGCGCGGCTCCATCCACGGCGGCATCGCCGGCCACTTCCTCCACGACGTCGCTCCCTTGGCGACGACGTCCACATTAGTAGGAGGTGCTGCTGCTTTAGCTCTCGCTCGTGCTGCTGCTCTGCTCTTGCTCTCTGTCCCCTGCCTGGTCTACTCTTGCTATTGCTCTTGCTCACGCTGCTGCTCTCGCTCTTGCTCTTGCTTGCGATGCTGCTCCATTTAGCTACACTTCATTCGACTGAATCGACTTTTGGGTCAGTCGATTTTCAGGGGTGGGGGGTGGCTCACTGGGTGAAGGAAGAACCAGCCGCAGTGGGAGGGGGGCTCACGGAGAGGTACCCCACTATCTATCTTAGGGTTCAGGAGGGGGCGGTGGTCGCCGGCGGTGGCGGGGTGTTGGCGGGCGGTGGCGTGGGATCGCGGAGAAAAGCTCGCACGTGGGGCCTAGAGGATGGCCGGGCGGCAGCGGACCGGCGGTGGGGAGTGTTTTGGCGGGCGGGCGCGGCGCCATGGGCATGAGGCTGCTGTTTGGCCGGTGGTGGCTGGCAGCTCAGGGGGATGGAGGTTGAAGATGAACCGCAGGCCCTTGATTTCGTATCCAACGGCTGCAAAATCGACTGACCAGAGATGAAAAAGTCAGACGACCGACGTAGCCTCACCTTGCTAGTGCGTTCAGTTTCGACAGCAAAATTCAATTTCGACAGCAAAATTCAATTTCGACAGTTAAGTTCAGTTTCGACAGTTAAGTTCAGAGATGAGCGGCTTATGTATTTTACATCTAGCACTTTGTGGTTATGTATTTTACGTCGTATTGGAGATGCTATTAGAATTCCACTCAGGTTAACGTTTTTCGTTGTCCCTCTTGTCCTGCTTCAGCCTCGGCGTCGTCCAACTCACCGGAGCTGCTCCAACGACGAAACCCTCCATCACAGCAGAGCAGTACCTCGGGCTCCATCTCCAGACGCCTAAGATCTTCTTCCCCTCCTCCGACAGCAAAGTCAGCCAGAGCATCCTCACCGGCCAATCCAATCACGCTGATATCGACATGGCTTCGCCAAAGAGGTTGTACACTTGTTGCATCTCTTTTTTACTCTACATGTTATATATATATTGTCCAATGAGCACTCGTAGTAACGGAAATACGATTATTTTATCCTACTATATGACAAGCTGTGAGGTACCAGACAACTTAGCTATCCGTGATGGACTCTCTTGAACGCCATCATTATGTATCTCTGCGCGTTTGAGCTATGCATTTGTCGATGGGCCTGGGAGTTGAGCTAGTATGGCAGTGGCCTGGGTCCAGAGTAATAGAAGTAGCACAAAAACATTTTTTAGTGTAGGATTTTCCTTGCTCAAGCCTGCCTACTAGAATCGCCAGTGCTTGAAAGGAAAAGTGAATGAAAAACATAGGAATTGGAAAGTTTCCTATGGTACTACTTTTCATGAATTTGGTGCAAAGGAATGGAGCAAAGGAAAACTGTAGGATTTGTTCCTTTAGTGTCTCCTTGAAAGAAAAACCGTAGAAATTCTAATTTCCACTTCTCCTCCTTTTCATATTCCTATTCATCAAGCACAAGACTAAGAGATAGTAGCATAATAGCATTATAACCGTACATTTTCTTGTGGTTTGACTTAATCTCACCATGCTTTTTTGCATCCTGTGATCTTCCAATTGTTGTGAATCAAACACCCAGATTGGCAGAAATCTTGTGTTTTTAAATTCTCTGTTTTGCACGTGCATTCCTATCCTATTCCTGTCTATTTCCTATCCCTGCATTGTTAGAATCCTCAAATTCAAACAAGCCCTTACTCAATTACTTCTGTTACAGATATGTGTCAAAGAAAACCTTGTGTGGTTTGTCCTGCTCGTGCGGCGCTGTTTTCCACCCCAGCTCAGCTGCTCCAACGACGGAAGGGTTCACCACAGCAGGGATCCGCTCTCCAGACTGTCTTTCGCCGCCTCGGATCTTCTTCCCGCCACGGCAGCCACGATAACTGCATTACCATCATCAATCGAGCAGATGACCTTGAGGACTACACGGGTCCGCAAGAGAGGTCGCACTCTTCCGTGTCCGCTTATGTTATGCATCGCTAATATGATGACATGCTACATTATCGTCGTGTTCACCTATTAGACTCGAGTCAGGTCCAAACTAATGCTGAAACTTGAGTTTTAAATGGTTGTGGGGTACATATTGGGGCAGCAATCAGTACTATCTGTATACTATCTGGTTAATCTCCGGTGTCTACTATGAGTTTCATGTTGGGTGCAAACAAACATTAAAGGAGCCATTATCTGTATTTTTTAACTAAAGCTATTATCTGCCTGCTATCATTGGTTTTGGGTCTATCCACAGTTTGCTACCATCACTCTGGATTTGTGCATGCACTCCTTACATAATCTCACTATGTTTTATTCCTATGCATGCCAGTTATTGTACACAATGGAACTGATCATGTAGAGCAAAAGAGACGAGCCTTGCGTGGCAATAAAATTTCATGCAGACGTCGTTCCATGGTGGGCGCAAAGGCAGCCCCCCTCCACCCATTTCGGATCGTAATCAAGAGGAAGATAACTGTTCTGAGGGGGATTCAGAAGGAGAAGACCACTCCTATTTACCCCATGAGGTCTTTGCTCTAACTTGGCATGCTGATGTTGGTAATATCATGCATATGGTGCCTTGCATTGCTTACTGTATACATTAAAGATGTCATCTGCTTAGTTTAGACATGCTTTGTGTCAATGCCATCTGTTTAGTTTCTTTATCGTATATGTGAATCATGCAATGCCATCTTGTCTAGCCAGGCATCATATATGTGAATTTTGCAATGCCACCTGGTTAGCCACCATCTTATATGTGAATTATATCATGCCATCATTTTTTATCATGTGTTAAATTTGTCAACAATTTTAGTACATTCAATTACTCTTCCGTGCATCAGCCATTCGACACGGTCATGGAAAAATCTGGGTGGAAACAAGGTCTTGAGCGCATAATGCTATCTCGACGAAGCGCATGTCTTGCTGGTTATCGATAGCTCCTCAGAGGAGGATCCAGAGACAGATGACCAGTCATATTCCCCCCCCCCCCCGAGGTGCATGCCCTAACTTGGCAGGGTTATGTTGCTCATATCGTGCGTATGGTAACTTGCATTGCTATGTCATTTGCTTAGTTTAGACATGCTTTGTGTGAATGCCACCTGTTTAGTGTCTAATTACCATATATGTGAATTATGCAATGCCATCTTGTTGTAAGACATTATATATGTGAATTATGCAATGTTATCTTGTTGCAAGGCATTATGTATGTGAATTATGCAATGCCATGCTGTTTAGGCAAGCGTCATATATGTGAATTATATCATGCCGTCCTTTTTTTGTATTTCTCATTGCTTTTGTCGACAATGTTTGTATATTCAACTGCTCTTCCTGTGCATCAGCCATTTGAATTGGTGATGGAGAAATCTGAAGTGAAAACAAGGTCTTCAGCGGACAATGCTACCTGCTGAAGCAGATATCTTGCTGATTCTGAGATAGCTCTTCGAGGAGGATTCAGAGGTAGATGACCAGTCCTATTATCCCCCTGAGGTGTATGCTCAAACTTGGCAGGGTTATATTACTCATATAATGCATATGTTGTATTGCAATGCTTAGTTTTTACATCATATACACAATATTGAATGCCATCTCCTTAGTTGACACATCATATATGCGATTGCCCTCTGCTCACTTCCTTAGTATATAAATCATATATTTGAATTATGTCATGCCATGATGTTTACATAGACAGCATGTATCTGAATTATGGCATGCCAACCCATTTTCTAAAGACATAATATAGTTATATCATCTCATCCTGTTTACATAGTCATCATATTTTAAATTATGTCATTCTATCTGTGAATTATATCATGCCATCATGTTTCCATCGATGGCATGTTTGTGATTTATGGCATGCCAACCACTTTAATAGACACATCATATAGTTATATCATGTCATCCTATTTACATAGTCATCATATTTTGAAGTATGTCATTCTATCTTGTTTAGTTAGCCATCATACATGTGAAATTGTGTCATGCTATCCTGTTTAATTAGCCATCATATATGTGAAATTATGTCATGCTATTCTGTTTGCTTAGACAACATAAATGTGAATTATTTCATGCCCTGTTTTCTTCCCTATTGTCCATTGCACCTGTCTATCTTGCAATGTCTATACATTCAATTACTTTTCTTGTTTATCAGCCATTTCAATTGGAGGGAGTGATGGCAGTATCTGTGGGAGTAAAAACACGGTCTTCAGAAAAGATCGTGCTACCTGTCGATGCAGATAGAATCACGGTTGTACTTGCCCAAGAACCAGCCCCACCACACATAACCCACACTCATGCAGATTGTACCCCTACCCAGTTGGACAGAGAACCAGCTACACCCCTTCTAACCCCAACCCCAGCAGATAGACACCCAGTTCCCGTTGACACAACACCGTCTCCACCACAGAGCAACCAAACACGAGCAGTTAGTAAGGCAACTGCAGTGCCCAAATCACGAGGACCACCACTCCGAACCCGAAGTCTACGCGGACCACCACTCCGAACCCGAAGTCTACGCTTAAAGCAGAAGAAGAATTGTTCTCAGGTCAGGTTCCGTAGCTATGGTTCATACTACTTTTCTCTTGCATCACTGTATTTACTGATACCAACCAATTTCAGATTTGAAGGATGCAATTGAAACTCCAATGGCGCAACAGGTATGTTTTAAACCTGTTTCTTCAAAGTGTTTGGCTGTTTGCTGTTGTAACTTGCTCTATGTTGATTTCAGTTTCAATTGAATAAACAGTTATGTTCTCATGCCATGCACATTACAAGTGTTGTTATTGCTGTGTAATTTCCCACACTTATATTCTGTCTATGCTGCTTTGTCTTAAATAGATATGATTCGAACTGTATCTACTTGATTTGGCAACATAAACTAGAATGATATAGACCATACAGTGACCATACTACATAGATATATGTTTGTTTCATGCTGTTATCCTGTCCACCTTACTACTGAACTGGTTTACCAAAATGAGTTTCATATACTACATTGTAAACCTGAGATGTGTTTGTTTGTTTCTCTTTTAGAATGCAGATAAAATATTGGAGAAGAGTACCCTGTTATGCAATGGTAAAGGAAGTAATGCAGATAAGGTTCAAGATAGTGAGACATCCCTGTTGGTCTCCAAGAAAGCTGATAAAAACTATATTGAAGACACTGAGACAACCCCAAAGTCCTGTCTTGATGTAGTGTTCGAGTTATCGCTACCACTTCGGCACCAGCTCTTGAACTCGCTTCTGAATCAGTTCGGCTTCTTGAGTCTCAACTTCAAGTTGAAAGACATCGATCGATGTTATGCGACAGAAGTCAAGGACCGAGGAAGTCCTGCAGAATTCAGATGCATACTTTCGGTGCAACAACAAGTTACTGGAGGACTTAAGCGCCAAACAAGAGAAAGTTAATAAGCTTGCTAAGCATCTTGCCAAACATTATGGGTACCTGTGATATTGTTTCTTGAGCTCTTCAAGTGGTTTCAGTTCGGACTTGTTTTGTTGTGGCGTTTATATGCTGCTGTGTTCCCTATATTTGCACTGGTGGCGAACTTTGATGCCCAGTGGATGTAATATGTGTAATAGCCGTGATAGCCTAGTGTAAGTTTCTTGCTTATTTATTTCCTTGTTGTCTTTTTTATTTGTTTGCTTGTAGTCAGTGCAGTTCTTTTTCTGCGGTTTGCTAGTGGCTGCAATAACCTATTTTTTAAAACTAGGCCACAATAAACGCCACAATAGTGACACTGGGCCTACGGGCCGTAGAAACAGTGGGCCTTCTACGGGCCGTAGAAACAATGGGCCTTCTACGGGCCATAGACACAATGGGCCTTCTACGGGCCGTATCATCAATGGGCCTTATACGGGCCGTATGATCGATTGGCCAAACATGGGCCAAACAGACCGCATTCTGGCCGTAAACGGGCTAGAGTTGGAATCGTCCGTTCATGGCCCGACCATAACGGGCCATCGTTAATAGGCTGTATTTGATGATGCTATGAAAACGGCCCAACGTATTAACAGACCACAAACGGGCCGACTGTCACCACGGGCTGAATTTGGCCCACGAGCAGAAAATGACATTAACGGGTCGTAAGTAAACGAATGCTGGAAATGAGCCCAAGAATAAATGGGCTCTGAGAAGGCCGAAAGATAACATGGGCTGGAAACGGCCCAATGGAATAATGGGCCGTTAATGGGTATAAAGTGATACACTGTTCTATACGGGCCAGTTTCACCACGGGCCGTTAATGGGTGTAAAGTGATACACTATTCATTACGGGCCGCCACCACGGTCGTTAATAGGCCAAGAGTTACATAGGGCCTCATATGGGCCGAAGACGCCATGGGCCATACATGGGCCGAAGTGAAAATGGGCTGAATCATATTGATGGCCCAGATGACGCTACTGGGCCTAATTCGAATAGGGCGTAACGGGCCTTGGGTTAGCGGGCTGTAAATAGGCTATATGCGAACAGGTCGTTAACAGGCTTTCCATGGGCCGGCCCGCCACCTTTTTACCAAGTCAAACGGGCCGGCCTTCTCACAGTAATGGGCCTCTGTTGGGCCGTGCCATGTGTCGACGTATCATAGGCGCCTTCTGTCCAATGAGTGGATGACATCTGTCCCAGCGGTGAGCCGACACGTGTTTCCTCCAGCCAATGATGATTTTACGCATGGAAAAACCCCATTGGTCGGGGCTGTTAACGGGTTATCGGATCCAAAACCCAACCCGATAGCTTAACGGCGTTCCGTTACGGTGGATGCCACGTGTCGGTCACCCTTGACGAAAGCACTTCTGTGACGCGCGATTTATCGTCATGGAAGTGGACACTTCCGTGATGATAATTTTCGTAATGTCATGGAACACTTCTCGACAAAGACATGTATGACTATCTTGATTCTGTCATAAATTTGTCATGGATGTACATGCATGACAAAAAACGCGACCTACTGTGACAAACATGTATCATCACGGAAGTGTATTTTTTTGCAGTGATCCCTCCACCCACTTGCATCTCCTATTATTCTCTGGCGACGGCAGCCTCATGCCGCAGCCGAACCAGTCAACCATCATACTCCCCTCAGCGTGGGCATCCACTGATGTGTCTTCACCGGCTCCGGGTCATTCCATTCCTAGGCCTCACCGTCGTCCACCGCGTTGGTGCTCTAGGCGCGCCGTGCCCAACGTGGTCAACATTCAACAAACGACAGCCATCGGAATAGGGATGTACGTGGAGAGGCTGACAATAGGGACCCCCATGGTCGATGGCTGCAGGCAAGCAACTGCCTCCTTATTACGCGAAAAAATATTCCTTCCCCTGACATCTGGGGCCCACCAGCTATATCTTCGCGCAAAAGGAATTGCCTTCTTATTACGCAAAAAAAAAACGATTCCTCCCATGACAACTGGGACTCACCGGATTCGGAGGATGACTTGTAGGCCTACTAAGTTGACGCGTATGGAGGGCTTTGTCAACTTAGTCAACAAACAATTCTATCAGTAGTTGTCGTTGGATGTTAATCGATTAGCCCTGTTGCTTCTTCAATCTCTGATCTTCTTGCACCAGCCGCCCAAACCAGCACCGACGGGACCGTCTGCTCCTGCCACCAGTGGACGGCTATGTTGCCGCGCAGGCCTCACCGCCCCACCCTACTCCCACCGCTAGCTAGGCATTCCCTCTACTCACCCACACCCCTTCTTATTCTCCAGCGACAACAGCCTCAAACCGTAGCCGAACCAGTCAACCCTCGTACTCCCCTCCACGTCGGCATCCACTACTGCGTATTCCCCGTCTTTGGGTCGTTCCCTTCATAGGTCACGCCGTCGTCCACCACCTCAGTGCGCACGGATGGTACATCGTTGTCAACACGGTCAATGAACGACGGCCATCAGAAGAGGACTGTACGTGGACAGGCTGATAGCTGGGTCCATGGCCGCACGCAAGGAAGTGTCTCCTTATTACACACAAAATAATGATTCCTCCACCTGACAGCTCGGACCCACCGGTAGGGCCTCTGTATTACATGAAAAAAGTTCCCCCTCACAGCTGGGACCCACCCACTTTATCTTTGCACGCAAGGAAGTGCCTCCCTATTACGTGCAAAAAAGTTGATGACCCCTGACAGCTAGGACCCACCAGGTCGAAGCATACATAGTGTTATCTATGTGGTCGCGAACGTGTACGTACATAGCAGTTGATCGGTCTCTTAAAGCGATGAACCGGGGCCGAGTAAGGAGCAACACGTGTCCTAGTAGAGCCACCGATGTAGCATGTCACACAGTTCTGTCTATATCGTGTACACGTAGGTACAGACATGCTACAAGAACATAAAACGGTTACATACGTATATACAGTGGGGTCTCGAATGCATACAACGACGGCATACTGTTCATTGGCAGCCAACCGGCTAGGTCGGAATGGAGGAAACAACGCAATGTTCATCGAGAGGCAACCGACTGGGTCGGAATGCGTCGTGTTCAACGGGAGCCAGCCAGCTTTGACGGAACAACCAAAAGGGGGTCTCATGTACCGCAGAACAGAGGAAATGACCTTCTGTTCGACCACCTATGGTCGGAACGGGATCCTGTTCATCGGGAGGGGTGTGGCGTACCGCAAAACGGAGGAATCATACTTCTCTCCAACCTCCTATGGTCGAAATGTGGTCCTACTGATCGGGAGGGGTGTGGCATACCGCAAAACGGGACTCCATGGGCTACTGTTTTCATCCACCGTCTACTGCCTCGCTCCAGCCTCCACGGGCTAATGTTCATCCACCATTGACTTCCTCCAGCCTCCACCGACTACTGTTCATCCAGCCTCCACAGGGGCCTATTCATCCACCCCCAACCGGCTAGGGGTGCGGTGGCCTCCTCGGTCCTGTTCATCCAGCGGCTACTGCCTATACTACCACGGGGTCCTGTTCATCCAACCCCCACCGAGAACTGTTTATCCACAGCCAACCAACCGGCTCGAACCACCACGTCTCGACTCGTTCTATGTATCGCGCGCGCGGTAGCAACGGTCACTGTTCATCGAGAGGCAACACAACACCGGCTGGCTATGTCTTACACAGGGGCTCGATCGGCTTCAGTAAGCAGCAACAGTGATCGATCGCTCGGGTTCAGTTAGCAGCAACAGCGAATGAATCACTTGGGTTCAGTCAGCAGCGAAGGAATCACTCGGCTTCAGTTTACAGCCAAGGGATCAACCGCTTGGGTTCAGTAACATAGCTACTGCAATTGCTCGGGTTCAGTAAGTGAATGCCTCCCTTGTTTTCAGTTAGGGCCACTGCCTCGCGCACACACACGCCTATGTACGAGAGAAACATGCAAACCACACTGCATCGCTCAACCCCGACCACCCACCGTAGCCGGGAACTCCTCGAAATTTTCCTCGCCCTTGCTTCTACACGATTTTTTCTGTCATGGATGGCCCAAAGAATGTCATGCAGGTGCGTCTCCGGCCCGCCCAGGATGAAAAGCCCAATTGATGTCAAGATTTTTTGTCACAGAAGTAGGATCCCACCACATCTGTGATGGTACGTGTTTTTGTCACAATTATCATCATAGAAGTGTCATAACTATGACATAATTTTTTTTCGTTAGGGCCATAATGTCACGGATGTGTCTTTTTTTGTAGTGATGGTTTGGTCATCATGAGAAAGCCAAGCATAAAAATTATGTAAGATAATTTCTTTTGGGAGGTCATGATTGGGGCATGTGTACATCATGTACTTAAGCCTCCCCCAAGTTTGATTGATGCTTTCTCCTTCACGAGGCCAGAAATTATATATATATAATTCCAATCACGATGAACCAGATGCGTAGGATAAAACTTTTGATGAAATTCCAATTTCAATCTATTCCAATCCCACATTCCAATATCATGTCAATGCCTTTCCCTTCAAAGATAAAGGGAAAAGCTTCTTCTTAACTTCATCTCCAGGTAAACCTGCAAGCTTAAATAATCCACAAACTTCATCCACATAGATTAGGTGCATATCAGGATGTAGTGTTCCATCTCCTGCATAAGGACCAACTAGCAGTTTCTCTATCATACCCGAAGCTGAAGGAATCTCACAATAAATATTTTCAGTAGGTGCAGTAGGTTGAGGAGCAACTCTTTGTGCTTCCAATCGACATGAAGATGCCCCGAACAAACCCCTCAAAGGATTGTTTTCCATAGTAGCAAGTAACAGTAAATTCCAGCATGTAATATAAATGTTTCCTTACCAAAAGCGCTTCACTCCCTGGCAACAGTGCCAAAAAAGAGCCTTGATGACCCACAAGTATAGGGGATCAATCGTAGTCCTTTCGATAAGTAAGGGTGTCGAACCCAACGAGGAGCAGAAGGAAATGACAAGCAGTTTTCAGCAAGGTATTTTCTACAAGCACTGAAATTATTGGTAAGGAGTAGTTTGATAGCAAGATAATTTATAACAAGTGACAAGTAGCAATAGTAACTAAAGTGCGTTAAGGTATCCCAATCCTTTTTGTTGCAAAGTATAGGACAGAATGGTATCTTATAATAAGCTAAGCGTTCTTGAGGACAACGGGAATTTCATCTAGTCACTTTCATCATGTTTGTTTGATCTGCGTTCGCTACTTTGATAATTTGATATGTGGATGGACCGGTGCTTGGGTTCTATTCTTACTTGAACAAGCCTCCCACTTATGATTAACCCCTCTTGCAAGCATCCGCAACTACGAAAGAAGAATTAAGATAAATCTAACCATAGCATGAAACATATGGATCCAAATCAACCCCTGACGGAATAGCGCATAAACTAGGGTTTAAGCTTATGTCACTCTAGCAACCCATCATCTAATTACTACTCCATAATGCATTCCCTTAGGCCCAATGGTGGTGAAGTGTCATGTAGTCGACGATCACATAACACCATTAAGGGAATCAACATATCGAATGAACACCAAGTTCACATGATTACTTATGACAAGACTTCTCCCACGTCCTCAAGAACAAAAACTACTCACACATCATATTCATGTCCAAGATCATAGGGGTATTGAATAACATAATGGATCTGAACATATAATCTTCCACCAAATAAACCAACTAGCATCAACTACAAGATGTAACCAACACTACTAGCAACCCACTGGTACCAATCTGAGGTTTTGATACAAAGATTGAATACAAGAGATGAACTAGGGTTTGACATGATATGGTGCTAGTGAAGATTGGTCCTCCCATGATGAGAGGGTTGTTGGTGATGATGATGCCTTTAATTTCCCCCTCCCGGAGGGAAGTATCCCAAGCGGAATCGCTCCACCGGAGAGCAAAAGTGCTCTGGCCCAAGTTTTGATACAAAGATTGAATACAAGAGATGAACTAGGGTTTGACATGATATGGTGCTAGTGAAGATTGGTCCTCCCATGATGAGAGGGTTGTTGGTGATGATGATGGCTTTGATTTCCCCCTCCCAGTGGGAAGTATCCCAGGCGGAATCGCTCCGCCGGGGAGCAAAAGTGCTCTGGCCCAAGTTCCGCCTCGAGACGGCGGCACTTTGTCCCGATAGTCCTCTCTTTATTTTTTTCTAGGGAAAATGGTCTTATATACCAGAAGATGGGCACCGGGGGCTGGACAGGGGCCCCACAAACCACCAAGGCACGCCCTGGGGGGTAGGCATGCCCTGGTGCCTCATGGGCACCTGGGTGGCCCCTCTGGTACTTCTTTTCTCTAATAGTTTTTTGCTTATTCAAAATAAATCTCCGTGAAATTTCAGCTCATTTGGAGATGTGCAGAATAGATATCTCTGACATAGATTTTTTAGGTCTAGAATTCCAGCTGCCGACAATCTCCCTCTTCATGTAAATATTGCATATTAAGAGATAAAAGGCATTAGAATTACTCCACAAAGAGTTATGTTGATTAAAACACTATAAATAGCAGTAGGAAAACATGATGCAAAATGGACATATCAGACAGGACCACGGCCGGGTTCTTGCGAGGTCCGTCGTGGTTCGGTGAAACCAACCCACATTGGTAAAACTACGGCATGCCCACGACGAACTTGTGCCTGTTAGTAAAGCGGTACACCGAGTATATGTCCTTGGGGAGGTTGTCCACATATGTGGGGAACAAGACCTTCATGATCTCATGCAGCTCCGACGTCTCATGGTTTTCCTTGGCCGGCCGCATCCGGTCCTCGATGCGGGAGCTCTCCCACACCGTGCATGAGCGCACTTGGAGGGGAGCGATGCACCGGCGTAGGAACTCTTTCGCCACTATCACCGTCGTCACTTTGGCGGGCTTCACCTCCGCCATCCTCTTCATGAGCGGCCTCAACCTCATGTCGACGATCTCTTAGTGCTCCCACCTGGGACCCTTCTCGGCAGCCATGGTTGGGATCTATAGGATAGGGTTGAACAACTTGGTGTCCACATAGACCTAGCGTGACATGTAGCCCTCAACCTTCTTCAGAATCTTCATGTCGATAATGTTGTCGGCCATCTTGCCATTAAGATAGAACGAGGCGCACCCCGAGCGCTGATGACCTGTGGTGATCACATGCTGTAGAATTTCCTGAAGAGCGCCACTGATGCCAGCACTCCAAGGAAGCCCTCAGAAAGGTAGGCGAAGATGGCGAGGAGGAGAACGGAGTTGGACTGCAGGTGCAGGAGATGAATCCCATAATGGCTGAGGATGGCGTAGAGGAAGTCGGAGAAGGGCGGCACCAGGCTCGCAAAGATGGAGTGGAAGAAGATGAGGATCATCGATTCCTCCATCTGCTCCACGGCAGCCAAGCTGGCCAGATGCGCGTGCCCCCCCATTCGTTATGAGCACCGACCACCATCGGGCGCGCCATGGCCAAGCCATGCTCGTCCTGGATGGAGGACCTCATCAGCGCCGGCTCCACCGGCCCCTTGCCCTTCACAGTGGTGGACTTCTTGGTTGCTTTGGGAGCCATGGAGATGGGGGAAAGATGAAGCAGATTGGGCGCAGGAGGAAGAAGGAGTAGAGGAGCAATGCACAAGGAGGCGAGGCATGCGAGAAGGCAATGATGGCACCGGCGCCCCGTGCGGGCAGTTTTATGGTAGAGCCGCAGTTACTAAGACGTCATGGGGAAGTGGGGGTGTCCACGTCCCATTGTGCTGCCACGCGTCTCTGCCTGGGCCCAACAGTCTTAGGCCCCGCGTCGTTTCGTTCCTCAACGGGTGGAACATGCGCGTCGTGGGCTTGGGGGCTACTGTCGGCCTAGTGGGAACCAGGGTACCACGGTCCATCTACCTACGATCCAGGAAGGGCCCCTTGGCCCAACTCAGGTGGCTGCCCACCAGCGGGCGCCGCGAAGCCAGCAGCCCCGCAGGGGCTTCCCGTCGAAGGACTTCATCAAGACCACCACCACATTGAGTGGCCTCGTGAGGCCCCTCTCGCGAGGCGCCATTCTGCGAGGCCTCCCGAGGGGTCCGCACGGTGCGGGTCGTGTGCCCATCACATGGGTGATGTCATCATGGCAAGCACCAGCCTGTGCGGCCGAGGCAGTTTCCCCTTTCATGCTAAGGGAGCAGCTACGCCTACCTGCCCCCAAAGCAAGTCCCAAAGCCTTCCGCTTTGGTGAAAGAAGACCAAGACAGTGGTGTGGCAGGACGGAGGTCATCGTGGAGCCCCCTATGCATCATGGATAACACCTTAGCAGGCGAAGACCGCCTTTTGTAAGGATAAGCACCAGCGCATGTCCCCTTTCAAAATTGACGCCCTTCGCTAGCCCTTTCCCGCTCATATTTTCAAGGAAGAGGCCCAAGGCACCTATAAAAGGGGGAGTGCGGCCACCGTAGCAGATGATCAACTCTTTGCACCATTGAAGACCACCAAGAGCTCTAGCTCATCTTGTAGCTCCAAGAGCACTATCCACAAGAAATTCGACCAAGCAGGAGTAGGGTTTTACACCGCACGGTCGCCCGAACCTGAGTATCTCGCTCTGTTTTTGACTTGCCTAGCTTGAAGCCTCGTAGACGTGAACCAAGCCCCCAGAGCTCAAACCGGGGTTTTGAAGGATTTCACGTGGCTCAAAATCAATCCCCCGACAGTGAACACTATAAAAAATGACCCACGATGGATCTGATGTTCAACACATCTACAATGTTACATCCGACGGTGCAAACGCAGATGATCTTCAGGAGGCGGGTACTCTAGCATCCTTTAAAGGTGTAATTCTTAGGATAGACAAAACCCTTGGGCTGCATCATATACACGTCCTTGGTTAAATTTTTAGCAGCAACGACGGAAGGAACGATGACGGAGGTGCCAACGGCCTTGAGGGCATGCCTACGAGGTCATCGCCCAATATCCCTTTTAGTTTACTTTATTAGGTTTAGTTTGAATTTCCTTGGTTTAGTTAAACTTTGTTAAATTTTTCCTTTTTATAAATATATTGAAATTCAACAAATATAATCCTGTGCACATGAATTTCATCTGTCTTTTTTAATTGTCTGTTTAAACTTGCGCGCACGTTTGGTGCATCAAGTTGGACAACCGTATATCCGATGTCCACAGACACAGTGTGTATGTTTTGGTCACATTGGAGTTGCCCTAAGAGCATCAGAGCCGCTATATCCTCCCGACCCGCAAATCAACCGCCGATATACGGTACCGGGCCGAAAAACACCCCGAACAGGTAACGTATATCCGGCTGTCCCGCAATTTTTTTTACGGCGAGCTCTAAAAATCGCCCTTCGGCTGTCAAATCTTGTGTTTTCCTCCTTCTTTGTGGTTTCGTCTATCCCACACTCATTTTGGCGGGAGTAAAATTTCCTTGCGCGCCCGCCATTCCGCCGCTGCCCCTCCCCAAATCTCTGACAAATCTTGCATCCTTCGGCCACCTCGCACCATGGAGAGCTTCGTTCGTCCTCGAATGCATCTGTTCCACCAAGATTCAAGCTCGGGGGTGACTTTTCTTGTCGTGGGCGGCTGCAGCCGTCGTCGCCATGGATCCAGCTGGGAGCTTTGATGGGTGCCGCGTTGCGGGCGGATCCGGCTGCTCCGGGCACGATTGAGCAGCCGTCGTCCGCACCTGCCGTAGAGAGGAGAGGGGAAGTAGGGGGAGCAACAATGATGGAGAAGAAGGGGGTTACACTTTTGGCTGGCGGTGGGGGAGAAGGGGGCTATGACTACTTTGCACCGGATTTGATTTCGGTGAAAGGTAAGATTTGCTGCTTTTCTACCATTTTTCAAATCGGCCGACGGGCGGATTTTGATGTAGTCCCAAATTCATTTTTGTAGATGGATGATATTTGGAGTTCGTCCTCGTCGTCAGAGTCAGATGATTCCGACAGAGAGGAGATGCTTTTTGACGATGATGTCGAGCACCTCCTCTTGTTGCACCTCACCGAAAAATTTGAAGTCGGCAAGAAGAAGAAGCACCACGGATTGATGCTCGGCCAGCTTTGCATTCCACGCAACCGAGCTCTCGATAAGAAGTTGCTCATGAAAGACTACTTTGTCAAGGTATCGACCTATCCAGCTCATCTCTTCGTACGCGTTATCCAATGTGTAGGCATCTTTTTATTCGCATTGTGGAAGCTTGCGAGCAAAATTGTTGGTTCTTCACTCGTTGGTGAAATGTCACTGGTTTGCTAGGATTTAGTGCATACAAAAAAATATCGGCGGCAATGCGAGTGATAGAATATGTCATTCCGGCCAATTACACCAATGAGTATCTTCGTATTGGAGAAGATACCATGATCAAATGTGTGCGGGTGTTTACAAAGACATTGATCCGGGTATTTAGTCCCGAGTAGCTTCGAGCTCCCAATGAAGAGGACACAAAAATAGTAATGGTGATGAATAAATAAAGAGGATGGTCGAGGATTCTTGGTAGTGTGGATTGCATGCATTGAAACTGGAAGAACTATCCAAAGGCTTGGGCACGGCAGTACACCGGCCATCAACGCAAACCAATTATTGTGCTCGAAGTTATGGCTACGTGATGTCTACTATGCAACCTTCTTCTTGTAGACGTTGTTGGGCCTCCAAGTGCAGAGGTTTGTAGGACAGTAGCAAATTTCCCTCAAGTGGATGACCTAAGGTTTATCAATCCGTGGGAGGCGTAGGATGAAGATGGTCTCTCTCAAGCAACCCTGCAACCAAATAACAAAGAGTCTCTTGTGTCCCCAACACACCCAATACAATGGTAAATTGTATAGGTGCACTAGTTCGGCGAAGAGATGGTGATACAAGTGCAATATGGATGGTAGATATAGGTTTTTGTAATCTGAAAAATATAAAAACAGCAAGGTAACAAGTTGTAAAAGTGAGCGTAAACAGTATTGCAATGATAGGAAACAAGGCGTAGGGTTCATACTTTCACTAGTGCAAGTTCTCTCAACAATAATAACATAATTGGATCATATAACTATCCCTCAACATGCAACAAAGAGTCACTCCAAAGTCACTAATAGCGGAGAACAAACGAAGAGATTGTTGGAAATATGCCCTAGAGGCAATAATAAATTAGTTATTATTATATTTCCTTGTTCATGATAATCGTTTATTATCCATGCTATAATTGTATTGATAGGAAACTCAGATACATGTGTGGATACATGAACAACACCATGTCCCTAGTAAGCCTCTAGTTGACTAGCTCGTTGATCAATAGATGGTTACGGTTTCCTGACCATGGACATTGGATGTCATTGATAACGGGATCACATCATTAGTAGAATGATGTGATGGACAAGACCCAATCCTAAGCCTAGCACAAGATCGTAGTTCAGTATGCTAAAGCTTTTCTAATGTCAAGTGTCATTTCCTTAGACCATGAGATTGTGCAACTCCCGATACCGTAATCTGGGTGACTAGGAATGCTTTGGAGATGACCAGAGGATGTCTATCTCGAGTGGGAGTTCATAAGATGAACTTAATTATCTTGAACATAGTCAAAAGATCTTTTGCAAATTATGTCGTAAAGCTCGCGCTTTAGTTCCACTGCTTAGATATGTTCCTAGAGAAAATATAGTTGAAAGTTGACAATGGCGATTATGCGACAGTAGAAAGCTTATGTCCTTAATGCACCGCTCGTGTGTTGAACCCCAAACGTCGTATGTGGATGTTGCGAACATCGGACATAGACGCTTTGATAACTACGTGATAGTTCAGTTAAACGGTTTAGAGTTGAGGCACCAAAGACGTCAAACGTCATGAACATATGAGATGTTTCGAGGGCTGAAATTGGGATTTCAGGCTCGTGCCCACGCCAAGAGATATAAGACCTCCGACGATTTTCTTAGCCTGCAAACTAAGGGAGAAAAGCTCAATCGTTGAGCTTGTGCTCAGATTGTCTCGAGTACAACAATCACTTGAATCGAGTGGGAGTTGATCTTCCGATGAGATAGTGATGTTTCTCCAAAGTCATTGCCACCAAGCTGCTAGAGCTTCATGATGAACTATAACATATCAAGGATAGAGATGATGATCCTTGAGGTATTCGCGTTGTTTGACATCGCGAAAGTAAAAATCAAGAAGGAGCATCAATTGTTGATGGTTGGTGAAACCACTAGTTTCAAGAAGGGCAAGGACAAGAAGGGACACTTCATGAAATGGCAAATCAGTTGCTTGCTCCAAAGAAGAAACCCAAGGTTGAACCCAAACCCGATACTAAGTGCTTCGTAATGAGAGGAACGGACACCGAAGCGAACCACCCTAGATACTTGGTAGATGAGAAGGCTGGCAAGGTCGATAGAAGTATATTGATATACATTATGTTAATGTGTACTTTACTAGTACTCCTAGTAGCACCAGGGTATTAGATACCGTTCGGTTGCTAAGTGTTAGTAACTCAAATAAAAGAGCTACGGAATAAACGGAGACTAGCTAAAGGTGAGTCGACGATATGTGTTGAAAGTGTTTCCAATTTTGATGTGATCAAACATCGCACGCCTCTCTACCATCAAGATTAGTATTAAACCTGAATAATTGTCATTTGGTGTTTATGTTGAGCATAGACATGATTGGATTATGTCTATCGCAATACGGTTATTCATTTAAGGAGAATAATGGTTACTCTGTTTATTTGAATAATACCTTCAATGGTATTGCACCTAATAGGAATGGTTTATTGAATCTCGATCGTAGTGATACACATTTTCATGCCAAAAGATATAAGATAGTAATGATAGTACCACTTACTTGTGGCAATCGCCATGTAAGTCATATTGGTGTAAACGCATGAAGAAGCTCCATGTTGATGGATCTTTGGACTCACTCGTTTTTGAAAAGTTTGAGACATGCGAACCATGTCTATTGGTGTATACGCATGAAGAAACTCCATGCAGATGGATCGTTTGGACTCACTTGATTTTGAATCACTTGAGATATGCAAATCATACCACATGGGCAAGATGACTGAAAAAAAAACTCGGTTTCAGTAAGATGAAACAAGATAGCAACTTGTTGGAAGTAACACATTTTGATGTGTGCAGTCCAATGAGTGCTGAGGCATGCAGTGAATATCGTTATGTTCTTACTTCACAGATGATTCGAGTAGATGTTAAGTATATTTACTTGATGAAACTCAAGTCTGAATTATTGAATGGTTCAAGTAATTTCAGAGTGAAGTTGAAGATCATCGTGACAAGAGGATAAAGTGTCCATGATATGATCATAGAGATGAGTATCTGAGTTACGAGCTTTGGCACACAATTAAGACATTGTGGAAATTGTTTCACAATTAATACTGCCTGGAACACCATAGTGTGATGGTGTGTCCGAACATCATAGTTGCACTCTATTGGATATGGTGCGTACCATGATATCTCTTACATAAGGTGGCTAGCGGGTGCCGCCTCTCCCACTTTAGTCGGAATGGATTCGATGAAAAGGGTCCTTATGAAGGGTAAATAGAAATTGGCATATCACGTTGTGGTTTTGCGTAGGTAAGAAACATTCTTGCTAGAAACCCATAGCAGCCACGTAAAACATGCAAACAACAATTAGAGGACGTCTAACTTGTTTTTGCAGGGTATGCTATGTGATGTGATATGGCCAAGAAGAATGTGATGAATGATATGTGATGTATGAGATTGATCATGTTCTTGTAATAGGAATCACGACTTGCATGTCGATGAGTATGACAACCGGCAGGAGCCATAGGAGTTGTCTTTATTTATTGTATGACATGCGTGTCAATGAACAACGCCATGTAATTACTTTACTTTATTGCTAACCGGTAGCCATAGTAGTAGAAGTAACAGTTGGCGAGACAACTTCATGAAGACACGATGATGGAGATCATGATGATGGAGATCATGGTGTCATGCCGTGACGATGATGATCATGGAGCCCGAAGATGGAGATCAAAGGAGCAAAATGATATTGGCCATATCATGTCACTATTTGATTGCATGTGATGTTTATCATGTTTATGCATCTTGTTTACTTAGAACGACGGTAGTAAATAAGATGATCCTTACAACAATTTCAAGAAGTGTTCTCCCTAACTGTGCACCGTTGCTAAAGTTCGTCGCTTCTAAGCACCACGTGATGATCGGGTGTGATGGATTCTTATGTTCACATACAACGGTGTTGACGAGCCTAGCATGTACAGACATGGCCTCGGAACACACGCAATACACTTAGGGTTAACTTGACGAGCCTAGCATGTACAGACATGGCCTCGGAACACAGAGACCGAAAGGTCGAGCATGAGTCGTATAGTAGATACGATCAACATGAAGATGTTCACCGATGGTGACTAGTCCGTCTCACGTGATGATCGGACACATACGGCCTAGTTGACTCGGATCATGTAATCACTTAGATGACCAGAGGGATGTCTATCTGAGTGGGAGTTCATAAGATGAACTTAATTATCTTGAACATAGTCAAAAGACCTTTTGCAAATTACGTCGTAAGCTCGTGCTTTAGTTCCACTGTTTAGATATGTTCCTAGAGAAAATATAGTTGAAAGTTGAAAGTAGCGATTATGCGGACAGTAGAAAGCTTATGTCCTTAATGCACCGCTCAGTGTGCTGAACCCCAAACGTCGTTTGTGGATGTTGCGAACATCGGACATACACGTTTTGATAACTACGTGATAGTTCAGTTAAACGGTTTAGAGTTGAGGCACGAAAGACGTTTTCAAAATATCGCGGAACATATGAGATGTTTCGAGGGCTGAAATAAGGATTTCAGGCTCGTGCCCACGTCAAGAGGTATGAGACCTCCGACGATTTTCTTTGCCTACAAACTAAGGGAGAAAAGCTCAATCGTTGAGCTTGTGCTCAGATTGTCTGAGTACAACAATCACTTGAATCGAGTGGGAGTTGATCTTCCAGATGAGATAGTGATGTTTCTCCAAAGTCATTACCACCAAGCTGCTAGAGCTTCGTGATGAACTATAACATATCAAGGATAGAGATGATGATCCTTGAGGTATTCGCGTTGTTTGACACCGCGAAAGTAGAAGTCAAGTAGGAGCATCAATTGTTGATGGTTGGTAAAACCACTAGTTTCAAGAAGGGCAAGGGCAACAAGGGATACTTCATGAAACGGCAAAACAGTTGCTGCTCTAGTGAAGAAACCCGAGGTTGAATCCCAAACCCGAGACTAAGTGCTTCTGTAATAAGGGGAACAACCATTGGAGCAGATTTACCCTAGATACTTGGTAGATGAGAAGGCTGGCAAGGTCGATAGAAGTATATTGGATATGCATTATGTTAATGTGTACTTTACTAGGACTCCTAGTAGCACCAGGGTATTAAGCTACCGGTTCGGTTGCTAAGTGTTAGTAACTCAAAATAAAAGGCTACGGAATAAACGGAGACTAGCTAAAGGAGAGCTGACGATATGTGTTGGAAGTGTTTCCAATTTTGATGTGACCAAACATCGTACGCTCCCTCTACCATCAAGATTAGTATTAAACCAGGATAATTATCATTTGGTGTTTGCGTTGAGCATAGACATGATTGGATTATGTCTATCGCAATACGGTTATTCATTTAAGGAGAATAATGGTTACTCTGTTAATTTGAATAAAACCTTCAATGGTCTAGCACCTAAAAGGAATGGTTTATTGAATCTCGATCGTAGTGATACACATTTTCATGCCAAAAGATATAAGATAGTAATGATAGTACCACGTACTTGTGGCACTGCCATGTAAGTCATATTGGTATAAAACGCATGAAGAAGCTCCATGTTGACGGATCTTTGGACTCACTCGTTTTGAAAAGTTTGAGACATGCAAACCATGTCTATTGGTGTATACGCATGAAGAAACTCCATGCAGATGGATCGTTTGGACTCACTTGATTTTGAATCACTTGAGATATGCAAAACATACCACATGGGCAAGATGACCAAAAGCCTCGGTTTCATAAGATGGAACAAGATAGCAACTTGTTGGAAGTAACACATTTTGATATGTGCAGTCCAATGAGTGCTGAGGCATGCAGTGAATATCGTTATGTTCTTACTTCACGGATGATTCGAGTAGATGTTGAGTATATTTACTTGATGAAACACAAGTCTGAATTATTGAATAGTTCAAGTAATTTCAGGGTGAAGTTTAAGATCTTCGTGACAAGAGGATAGAATGTCTATGATATGATCATAGAGATGAATATCTGAGTTACGAGTTTTGGCACACAATTAAGACATTGTGCAAATTGTTTCACAATTAATACCGCCTGGAACACCATAGTGTGATGGTGTGTCTGAACATCATAGTTGCACTCTATTGGATATAGTGCATACCATGATATCTCTTATCGAATTACCACTATTGGATATAGTGCGTACCATGATATCTCTTATCGAATTACCACTATCGTTCATGGGTTAGGCATTAGAGACAACCGCACTCACTTTAATGGGGCACCACATAATTCCGTTGAGACGACACCGTTTGGAGAAACCTAAGTTGTCGTTTCTTAAAAGTTTGGGGCTGCGACGCTTATGTGGAAAAGTTTCAGGTTGATAAGCTCGAACCCAAAGCGGATAAAATGCATCTTCATATGACACCCAAAACAGTTGGGTATACCTCCTAATTCAGATCCGAAAGCAATAGGGATTGTTTCTTGAATCGGGTCCTTTCTCGAGGAAAAATTTGTCTCGTAAAGTTGAGTGGGAGGATAGTGGAGACTTGATGAGGTTATTGAACTGTCACTTCAACTAGTGTGTAGCAGGGCACATGAAGTTGTTCCCGTGGCACATACACCAATTGAAGTAGAAGCTTATGATAGTGATCATGAAGTTTCGAATCAAGTCACTACCGAACCTCGTAGGACGACAAGGACGCGTACTGCTTCAGAGTGGTACGGTGATCCTGTCTTGAAGGTCATGTTGCTAGATAACAATGAACCTACGAGCTATGGAGAAGCGATGGTGGGCCCAAATTCCGACAAATGGTTAGAAGCCATGAAATCCGAGATATGATCGATATATCAGAACAAAGCATGGACTTTGGTGGACTTGCCCAATGATCGGTAAGCCATTGAGATAAATGGATCTTTAAGAAGAAGACGGACGTGGATGGTAATGTCACCATCTATGAAGCTCGACTTGTGGCGAAGAGTTTTTCACAAGTTCAAGGAGTTGACTACGATGAGATTTTCTCATCCGTAGCGATGCTTAAATCCGTCGGAATCATGTTAGCATAAGCTGCATTTATGAAATCTGGCAGATGGATGTCAAAACGAGTTTCCTTACCAGTTTTCGTAAGGAAAGGTTGTATGTGATACAATCAGAAAAGTTTTATCGATCCTAAGGATGCTAAAAGGTATGCTGGCTCCAGCGATCCTTCTAAGGACTGGAGTAAGCATCTCGGAGTTGGAATGTACGCTTTGATGTGATGATCAAATATTTTGGGTTTATACAAAGTTTATGAGAAACTTGTATTTCCAAAGAAGTGAGTCGGAGCACTACCGAATTTCTGATGAGTATATGTTGTTGACATATTGTTGATCAGAAATGATGTAGAATTTTTTGGAAAGCATACAGGGTTATTTGAAAGATGTTTTTAATAGAAAACCTGGATTAAGCTACTTGAACAATAAGCATCAAGATCTATAAGATAGATCGAAATGTTTAATAATACTTTCAAATGAGCACGTACCTTGACATGATCTTGAAAATGTTCAAGATGGATCAATCAAAGAAGGAGTTCTTGCCTGAGTTGTAAGGTATGAAGTTAAGAGTTAAAAGCTCGACCACGGCAGAAAAGAGAGAAACGACGAAGGTCGTCCCCTATGCTTCAGACATAGGCTCTACAGTATGCTATGCTGTGTACCGCATCGAAAGTGTGCCTTGCCATGAGTCAGTCAAGGGGTACAAGAATGATCCAGGAATGGATCATTGGATAGCGGTCAAAATTGTCCTTGGAGTAAATAAGGACATGTTTCTCGATTATGGAGGTGATAAAGAGTTCGGCGTAAAGGGTTACGTCGATGCAAGCTTTAACACCTATCCGAATGACTCTGAGTAGCAAACCGGATACGTATAGTGGAGCAACCATTTGGAATAGCACCAAGTGGAGCGTGGAAGCAGCGTTTACAATATGACATAGAGAGTTGTGAAGTACATACGGATCTGAATGTTACAGACCCGTTGACTAAAAACCTCTCTCACAAGCAAAACATGATCAAACCTGAGAACTCATTGAGTCTTAATCACATGATGATGTGAACTAGTTTACAGACACTAGTAAACTCTTTGGATGTTGGTCACATGGCTATGTAACCTATCAGTGTTAATCACATGACGATGTGAACTAGATTATTGACTCTAGTGCAAGTGGGAGACTGTTGGAAATATGCCCTAGAGGCAATAATAAATTAGTTATTAGTATATTTCCTTGTTCATGATAATCGTTTATTATCCATGCTATAATTGTATTGATAGGAAACTCAGATACATGTGTGGATACATAGACAACACCATGTCCCTAGTAAGCCTCTAGTTGACTAGCTCGTTGATCAATAGGTGGTTACGGTTTCCTGACCATGGACATTGGATGTCATTGGTAACGGGATCACACCATTAGAAGAATGATGTGATGGACAAGACCCAATCCTAAGCCTAACACAAAGATCGTAGTTCGTATGCTAAAGCTTTTCTAATGTCAAGTATCTTTTCCTTAGACCATGAGATTGTGCAACTCCCGGATACCGTAGGAATGCTTTGGGTGTACCAAACGTCACAATGTAACTGGGTGGCTATAAAGGTGCACTCTGGTATCTCCAAAGTGTCTTGGGTTGGCACGAATCGAGATCGATTTGTCACTCCGTGATGGAGAGGTATCTCGGGCCCACTCGGTAGGACATCATCATAATGTGCACAATGTGACCAAGGGGTTGATCACGGATGATGTGTTACGGAACGAGTAAAGAGACTTGCCGGAAACGAGATTGAACAAGGTATCGGGATACCGACGATCGAATCTCGGGCAAGTACAATACCGCTAGACAAAGGGAAATGTATACGGATTGATTGAGTCCTTGACATCGTGGTTCATCCGATGAGATCATCGTGGAACATGTAGGAGCCAACATGGGTATCCAGATCCCGCTGTTGGTTATTGGCGGAGAACGCCTCGGTCATGTCGATGTCTCCCGAACCCGTAGGGTCTACACACTAAGGTTCGATGACGCTAGGGTTATAAAGGAAGTTTGTATGTGGTTACCGAATGTTGTTCGGAGTCCGGATGAGATCCGGACGTCACGAGGAGTTCGGAATAGTCCGGAGGTAAAGATTTATATATGGGAAGTCCTGTTTTGGTCACCGAAAAGTTTTGGGGTTTATCGGTAACGCACGGGACCACCGGGAGGGTCCTGGGGTCCACCAAGTGGGGCCACATGCTCGAGAGGCATACATGGGCCAAGTATGAGAGGCACCAGCCCCTAGGTGGGCTAGGCGCCCCACCATGGCCCATGCGGCTAGAAGGGAGAGGGCAAACCCTAAGGCAGATGGGCCCCAAGGCCCATACTCCCGGCCTCCCTCTCCTCCCCTTATGGCCGCCACCCATAGATGGGTTTTGGGGCTGCCGCCTCTCTGGGGTGGGAACCCTAGAGGGGCGCCCTCCTCCCCTTCCCCATATATATGAGGCCTAGGGGCTGCCCAATACACGCGATTCTATCTCTCGTTGGTGCAGCCCAGCCTCTTCTTCCTCCTCTCTTGTGTTGCTTGGCGAAGCCTGCAAGATTGCCACGCCTCCACCACCACCACGCCCAGTTGTGCTGCTGCTGGATGGAGTCTTCCTCAACCTCTCCTCTCTCCTTGCTGGATCAAGGCGTGGGAGACATCACCGGCTGTACGTGTGTTGAACGCGGAGGTGCCGTCCGTTCGCACTAGGATCTCCGGTGATTTGAATCACGACAATCGACTCCTTCAACCCCGTTCTCATGAACGCTTCCGCTTAACGATCTACAAGGGTATGTAGATGCACTCTCCTTCCCTCGTTGCTGGTTTCTCCATAGATAGATCTTGGTGACACGAGGAAAATTTTGAATTTCTGCTCGCTCCCTCGCCATGGAGAGCTGGATGATGAAGATATTGTGTGAGGGTTCCTTCCCAAGAGGTGCCGAAATAGGGTCCCGATTGGTTTTGTGCTCTGAGGCTATGCAGCTTAACCTCATCTATTTTCTGCTCGGAAGTTTTAGGGTACATGAGTTATATATGGAAGACGCCGTGGGAGCCACTGGGCCCCATGAGGTGGGCACGCCTAGGGGTGGGCGCGCCCACCCTCATGGCTTCTCTGCTCCTTCCTTGACGTGGGGTCCAAGTTCATCCGGTAGCTTCTTCCAAAATAACTTCTAGTTGATTTCAAGCTTGCTTTGATCTGCTTGATATTCCTTTTCTTCTAAATACTGAAATAGGCAAAAACAAGAATTTTGGCTGGCCTCCTAATAGGTTAGTTCCAAAGTAATATAAAAGTGATAATAAAACCCAATATTGCCCAAAAACAGAGATAATATAGCATGGAGCAATCAAAATATGATACGTTGGAGACGTATCAAGCATCCTCAAGCTTAATTCCCGCTTCGCCCTCGAGTAGGTAAATGATAAAAAAGATAAATTTTGATGTGGAATGCTAGTTTGCATAATTTCATTGTAATTTTCTTAATTGTGATATGAATATTCAGATCTGAAAGATTCAAGACAAAGTTCATATTGACATAAAATAATAATACTTCAAGCATACTAACTAAGCAATTATGTCTTCTCAAAATAATAATATACAAAAGTTCATCCCCTACAAAATCATATAGTTTAGTCATGCTCCATTTTCACACACAAGAATGCTCTCATCATGCACAACCCTCGGCGACAAGCCAAGCAATTGTTTCATACTTTAGTAATCTCAAACTTATAAACCTTCACGCAATACATGGGCGCGAGCCATGGATATAGCTCATGGGTGGAATAGAATATGATGATGGGGGTTATGTTGAGAATAAAAAAAAAGGAGAACGCTCACATCAATGAGGCTAATCAATGGGCTATGGAGATGCCCATCAATTGATGTTAATGAAAGGAGTAGGGATTGCCATGCAACGGATGCACTAGAGCTATAAATGTATGAAAGCTCAACAAAAGAAACTATGGTGCATCTAACTTGCTTGCTCACGAAGACCTAGGGCATTTGAGGAAGCCATCGTTGGAATACATGCCAAGTTCTATAATAAAAATCCCACTAGTATATGAAAGTGACAACATATGAAACTCTATATGAAAAACATGGTGCTACTTTTGAAGCACAAGTGTGGAAAAAGAGATAGTAACATTGCCCCCTTTATTTCTCTTTTGGGCCTTCTTCTTCTTATTTTTGGCCTTCTTTTTTGGGACAATGCTCATTAAATGATGATCATACACTACTATTTATTTTACAACTCGATACTAGAACATAGTATGACTCTATATGAATGCCTCCTACAGGTAATCGATATGCAATGAATCAAGAGGACATGTATGAAAGAATTATGAACGGTGCTTTGCCACAAATACTATGCCAACTACATGATCAAGCACAATATGACAATGATGAATGTGTCATGAGAAACGGTATGGTTGAAAGTTGCATGGCAATATCTCGAATGGCTATGGAAATGCCATGATAGGTAGGTATGGTGGCTGTTTTGAGGAAGATATAAGGAGGTTTATGTATGAAAGATATCATATCACGGGTTTGGATGCACGCAAGTTTGCACCAACTCGATGTGAGAAAGGGCAATGCACGGTATCAAGAGGCTAGCAATGATGGAAGGAAGAGAGCCAGATAATCCATGGACTCAACATTAGTCATAAAGAACTATATACTTATTGAAAAATCTAAAGCCATCAAAAACCAAAGTATCAAGGCCAAGATGTCCTAGAGGGATAGATTGGTAGGAAAAGACCATCGCCGCCCTCAACCGCCACTCATAAGGAGGACAATCAAATAACACTCATGTTTCAAATTTGTTACATAACGCTTACTACATATAATGTGTACAACTTAGACTTGCAAATTCAACACAAGAATTTACGTGAGACAGGTTCCACCGAATCGACATGGACTTGGTGCATAAGGTGGCTAGCGGTGCCGCCTCCCACTTTAGTCGGAACGGATTCGATGAAAAGGGTCCTTATGAAGGGTAAATAGCAATTGGCATATCACGTTGTGGTTTTATGAGGTAAGAAACGTTTTGCTAGAAACCCATAGCAGCCACGTAGAAACATGCAACAACAATTAGAGGATGTCTAACTTGTTTTTGCAGGTATGCTATGTGATGTGATATGGCCAAGAAGAATGTGATGAATGATATGTGATGTATGAGATTGATCATGTTCTTGTAATAGGATTCACGACTTGCATGTCGATGAGTATGACAACCGGCAGGAGCCATAGGAGTTGTCTTTATTTATTGTATGACCATGCTTCATTAAACAACGCCATGTAATTACTTTACTTTATTGCTAACCGGTAGCCATAGTAGTAGAAGTAATAGTAGGCGAGACAACTTCATGAAGACACGATGATGGAGATCATGATGATGGGGATCATGGTGTCATGCCGGTGACGATGATGATCATGGAGCCCCGAAGATGGAGATCAATGGAGCTATATGATATTGGCCATATCATGTCACTACTATATAATTGCATGTGATGTTTATTATGTTTATGCATCTTGTTTACTTAGAATGACGGTAGTAAATAAGATGATCCTTACAACAATTTCAAGAAGTGTTCTCCCTAACTGCGGCACCGTTGCTAAAGTTCGTCGCTTCTAAGCACCACGTGATGATCGGGTGTGATGGATTCCTACGTTCACATACAACGAGTGTTGACGAGCCTAGCATGTACAGACATGGCCTCAGAACACACGCGAAACACTTAGGGTTAACTTGACGAGCCTAGCATGTACAGACATGGCCTCGAACACGAGACCGAAGGTCGAGCATGAGTCGATAGTAGATACGATCAACATGAAGATGTTCACCGATGATGACTAGTCCGTCTCACGTGATGATCGGACACGGCCTAGTTGACTCGGATCATGTAATCACTTAGATGACCAGAGGGATGTCTATCTGAGTGGGAGTTCATAAGATGAACTTAATTATCTTGAACATAGTCAAAAGATCTTTTGCAAATTATGTCGAAGCTCGCGCTTTAGTTCCACTGCTTAGATATGTTCCTAGAGAAAATATAGTTGAAAGTTGACAAGAGCGATTATGCGGACAAGAGAAAGCTTATGTCCTTAATGCACCGCCAGGTGTGTTGAACCCCAAACGCCGTTCTGTGGATGTTGCGAACATCGGACATAGACGCTTTGATAACTACGTGATAGTTCAGCTAAACGGTTTAGAGTTGAGGCACCAAAGACGTTTTTCAAACGTCATGAACATATGAGATGTTTCGAGGGCTGAAATTGGGATTTCAGGCTCGTGCCCACGCCAAGAGATATAAGACCTCCGACGATTTTCTTAGCCTGCAAACTAAGGGAGAAAAGCTCAATCGTTGAGCTTGTGCTCGATTGTCCGAGTACAACAATCACTTGAATCGAGTGGAGTTGATCTTCCGATGAGATAGTGATGTTTCTCCAAAGTCATTGCCACCAAGCTGCTAGAGCTTCGTGATGAACTATAACATATCAAGGATAGAGATGATGATCCTGAGGTGTTCGCGTTGTTTGACATCGCGAAAGTAAAAATCAAGAAGGAGCATCAATTGTTGATGGTTGGTGAAACCACTAGTTTCAAGAAGGGCAAGGACAAGAAGGACACTTCATGAAATGGCAAATCAGTTGTTGCTCCAAAGAAGAAACCCAAGGTTGAACCCAAACCCGATACTAAGTGCTTCAGTAATGAGAGGAACGGACACCAAGCGGAACCACCCTAGATACTTGGTAGATGAGAAGGTGGCAAGGTCGATAGAAGTATATTGATATACATTATGTTAATGTGTACTTTACTAGTACTCCTAGTAGCACCAGGGTATTAGATACCGGTTCGGTTGCTAAGTGTTAGTAACTCAAATAAAAGAGCTACGGAATAAACGGAGACTAGCTAAAGGTGAGTCGACGATATGTGTTGAAAGTGTTTCCAATTTTGATGTGATCAAACATCGCACGCCTCTCTACCATCAAGATTAGTATTAAACCTGAATAATTGTCATTTGGTGTTTGCGCTGAGCATAGACATGATTGGATTATGTCTATCGCAATACGGTTATTCATTTAAGGAGAATAATGGTTACTCTATTTATTTGAATAATACCTTCAATGGTATTGCACCTAATAGGAATGGTTTATTGAATCTCGATCGTAGTGATACACATTTTCATGCCAAAAGATATAAGATAGTAATGATAGTACCACTTACTTGTGGCACTCGCCATGTAAGTCATATTGGTGTAAACGCATGAAGAAGCTCCATGTTGATGGATCTTTGGACTCACTCGCTTTTGAAAAGTTTGAGACATGCTAACCATGTCTATTGGTGTATACGCATGAAGAAACTCCATGCAGATGGATCGCTTGGACTCACTTGATTTTGAATCACTTGAGATATGCAAATCATACCACATGGGCAAGATGACTGAAAAAAACTCGGTTTCAAAGAAGATGAAACAAGATAGCAACTTGTTGGAAGTAACACATTTTGATGTGTGCAGTCCAATGAGTGCCGAGGCATGCAAAGAATATCGTTATGTTCTTACTTCACAGATGATTCGAGTAGATGTTAAGTATATTTACTTGATGAAACTCAAGTCTGAATTATTGAATGGTTCAAGTAATTTCAGAGTGAAGTTGAAGATCATCGTGACAAGAGGATAAAGTGTCCATGATATGATCATAGAGATGAGTATCTGAGTTACGAGCTTTGGCACACAATTAAGACATTGTGGAAATTGTTTCACAATTAATACTGCCTGGAACACCATAGTGTGATGGTGTGTCCGAACATCATAGTTGCACTCTATTGGATATGGTGCGTACCATGATATCTCTTATCGAATTACCACTATCGTTCATAGGTTAGGCATTAGAGGCAACCGCACTCACTTTAATAGGGCACCACGTTATCGCTGAGACGACATCGTATGAACTATGGTTTAGAGAAACCTAAGTGTCGCTTCTTAAAAGTTTGGGGCTGCGACGCTTATGTGAAAAGTTTCAGTTGATAAGCTCGAACCCAAAGCGGACAAAGTGCATCTTCATAGGACACCCAAAACAGTTGGGTATACCTCCTAATTCAGATCCGAAAGCAATAGGTATTGTTTCTTGAATCGGGTCCTTTCTCGAGGAAAAGTTTGTCTCGAAAAGTTGAGTGGGAGGATGGTGGAGACTTGATGAGGTTATAGAACCGTCATTTCAACTAGTGTGTAGCAAGGCACAAGAAGTTGTTCCTGTGGCGCCTACACCAATTGAAGTAGAAGCTTATGATAGTGATCATGAAGTTTCGGATCAAGTCACTAACGTACCTCTTAGGGTGACAAGGATGCGTACTACTTCAGAGTGGTACGCAATCCTGTCTTGAAGGTCATGTTGCTAGACAACAATGAACCTACGAGCTATGGAGAAGCAATGGTGGGCCCAAATTCCGACAAATGGTTAGAAGCCATGAAATCCGAGATAGTATCCATATATCAGAACAAAGCATGGACTTTGGTGGACTTGCCCGATGATCTGCAAGCCATTGAGATGAATGGATCTTTAAGAAGAAGACGGACGTGAACGGTAATGTCACCGTCTGTGAAGCTCGACTTGTGGCGAAGAGTTTTTCACAAGTTCAAGGAGTTTACTACGATGAGGTCTTCTCATCTGTAGCGATGCTTAAGTCCGTCGGAATCATGTTAGCATTAGCTGCATTTATGAAATCTGGCAAGATGGATGTCAAAACGAGTTTCCTTACCAGTTTTCGTAAGGAAAGGTTGTATGTGATACAATCAGAAAGGTTTTATCGATCCTAAGGATGCTAACAGTATGCTAGCTCCAGCAATCCTTCTAAGGACCGGAGTAAGCATCTCGAGTTGGAATGTACACTTTGATGAGATGATCAAAGATTTTGGGTTTATATATAGTTTATGAGAAACTTGTATTTCCAAAGAAGTGAGTGGGAGCACTATAGAATTTCTGATGAGTATATGTTGTTGACATATTGATGATCAGAAATGATGTAGAATTTCTAGAAAGCATATAGGGTTGTTTGAAAAGTGTTTTTCAATGGAAAACTGGATTAGGCTACTTGAACAATAAGCATCAAGATCTATAAGGATAGATCAAAATGCTTAATAATACTTTCAAATGAGCACATACCTTGACATGATCTTGAAGGTGTTCAAGATGGATCACCAAAGAAGGAGTTCTTGCCTCGAGATGTAAGGTATGAAGTTAAGAGTTAAAGCTCGACCACGGCAGAAAAGAGAGAAAGGACGAAGGTCGCCCCTATGCTTCGTACATAGGCTCTACAAAGATGCTATGCTGTTTACCGCACTGGAAGTGTGCCTTGCCATGAGTCACTATAGGGTACAAGAATGATCCAGAATGGATCATTGGACAGCGGTCAAAATTGTCCTTGGCATAAATAAGGACATGTTTCTCGATTATGGAGGTGATAAAGAGTTCGCATAAAGGGTAACGCCGATGCAAGCTTTAACACCTATCCGAATGACTCTAAGTAGAAAACAGGATACGATAGTGGAACAACCATTTGGAATAGCTCCAAGTGGAGCGTGGAAGCAGCATTTACAATATGACCTAAAAATTTGCAAAAGCACACATGGATCTGAAAGGTTCGCACCGCTGACTAAAACCTCTCTCAAAGCAAAACATGATCAAATCAGAACTCATTGAGTCTAAATCACATGATGATGTGAACTAGTTTACGACACTAGTAAACTCTTTGGGTGTTGGTCACATGGCGATGTGACCTATCGATGTTAATCACATGACGATGTGAACTAGATTATTGACTCTAGTGCAAGTGGGAGACTGTTGGAAATATGCCCTAGAGGCAATAATAAATTAGTTATTATTATATTTCCTTGTTCATGATAATCGCTTATTATCCATGCTATAATTGTATTGATAGGAAACTCAGATACATGTGTGGATACATGAACAACACCATGTCCCTAGTAAGCCTCTAGTTGACTAGCTCGTTGATCAATAGATGGTTACGGTTTCCGACCATGGACATTGGATGTCATTGATAACGGATCACATCATTAGTAGAATGATGTGATGGACAAGACCCAATCCTAAGCCTAGCACAAGATCGTAGTTCAGATGCTAAAGCTTTTCTAATGTCAAGTGTCATTTCCTTAGACCATGAGATTGTGCAACTCCGGATACCGTAGGAATGCTTTGGTGTACCAAACGTCACAACGTAATCGGGTGACTATAAAGGTGCACTACAGGTATCTCCGAAAGTGTCATGGGGTTGGCACGAATCGAGATCGGATTTGTCACTCCGTGTCAACGGAGAGGTATCTCTGGGCCCACTCGGTAGGACATCATCATAATGTGCACAATGTGATCAAGGAGTTGATCACGGATGATGTGTTACGGAACGAGTAAAGAGACTTGCCGGAAACGAGATTGAACAAGGTATCGGATACCGACGATCGAATCTCGGCAAGTACAATACCGCTAGACAAAGGGAATTGTATACGGATCGATTGAGTCCTTGACATCGTGGTTCATCCGATGAGATCATCGTGGAATATGTGGGAGCCAACATGGGTATCCAGATCCCGCTGTTGGTTATTGACCGGAGAACGCCTCGGTCATGTCTCAGATGGTTCCCGAACCCGTAGGGTCTACACACTTAAGGTTCTGGCGACGCTAGGGTTATAAAGGAAGTTTGTATGTGGTTACCGAATGTTGTTCGAGTCCCGGATGAGATCCCTGACGTCACGAGGAGTTCCGGAATGGTCCGGAGGTAAAGATTTATATATGGAAGTCTGTTTTGGTCACCGAAAAGTTTCGGGTTTTCCGGTAACGCACGGGACCACCGGAGGGTCCCGGGTCCACCAAGTGGGGCCACTAACCCCGGAGGGCTGCATGGGCCAAGTGTGGGAGGAACCAGCCCTGTGGGCTGGTGCACCCCACAAGGGGCCCAAGGCGCAAGGGAGAGTGGGAGGGGCAACCCTAGGGCGATGGGCCCTAAGGCCCATCTAGTGGGCGCCTCCTCTCCTCCCCTTTGGCCGCCTCCCGGGCCCCATCTAGGGCTGGCCGCACCCCTTGGGGGTGGAAACCCTAGATGGGGCAGCCCTCCCTCCCTATATATACTTGGGGTTTGGGGCTGCCCAACACACATGAGTTTTCTCCTCTCTTGGTGCAGCCCCGCCTCCTCCTTCTCCTCTCCCGTGGTGCTTGGCGAAGCCTGCGGGATTGCCACGCCCTCCACCACCACCACGCCGCTATGCTGCTGCTGGATGGAGTCTTCTCAACCTCTCCTCTCTCCTTGCTGGATCAAGGCGTGGGAGACGCCACCGGCTGTACGTGTGTTGAACGCGGAGGTGCCGTCTGCTCGCACTAGGATCTCCGGTGATTTGGATCATGACGAGTACGACTCCTTCAACCCCGTTCTCTTGAACGCTTCCGCTTAGCGATCTACAAGGGTATGTAGATGCACTCTCCTTCCCTCGCTGCTGGTTTCTCCATAGATAGATCTTGGTGACACGAGGAAAATTTTGAATTTCTGCCACGCTCCCCAACAAAGGGCATCATGAGCTAGGTCTATTGCGTAGATTCTTTGCACGAGTAGAACACAAAGTAGTTGTGGGCGTTGATGTTGTTCAATATGCTTACCGTTACTAGTCCAATCTTGTTTCGACGGTATTGTGGGATGAAGCGCCCGGACCGACCTTACACGCATTTCTTCGTGAGACAGGTTCCACCGATCGACATGGACTTGGTGCATAAGGTGGCTAGCGGTGCCGCCTCTCCCACTTTAGTCGGAACGGATTCGATGAAAAGGGTCCTTATGAAGGGTAAATAGCAATTGGCATATCACGTTGTGGTTTTATGAGGTAAGAAACGTTTGCTAGAAACCCATAGCAGCCATCAGAAACATGCAACAACAATTAGAGGATGTCTAACTTGTTTTTGCAGGGTATGCTATGTGATGTGATATGGCCAAGAAGAATGTGATGAATGATATGTGATGTATGAGATTGATCATGTTCTTGTAATAGGATTCACGACTTGCATGTCGATGAGTATGACAACCGGCAGGAGCCATAGGAGTTGTCTTTATTTATTGTATGACCTGCGTTTCATTAAACAACGCCATGTAATTACTTTACTTTATTGCTAACCGGTAGCCATAGTAGTAGAAGTAATAGTAGGCGAGACAACTTCATGAAGACACGATGATGGAGATCATGATGATGGGGATCATGGTGTCATGCCGGTGACGATGATGATCATGGAGCCCCGAAGATGGAGATCAATGGAGCTATATGATATTGGCCATATCATGTCACTACTATATAATTGCATGTGATGTTTATTATGTTTATGCATCTTGTTTACTTAGAACGACGGTAGTAAATAAGATGATCCTTACAACAATTTCAAGAAGTGTTCTCCCTAACTGTGCACCGTTGCTAAAGTTCGTCGCTTCTAAGCACCACGTGATGATCGGGTGTGATGGATTCTTACGTTCACATACAACGAGTGTTGACGAGCCTAGCATGTACGCATATGGCCTCGAACACACGCCAAACACTTAGGGTTAACTTGACGAGCCTAGCATGTACGCATATGGCCTCGAACACGAGACCGAAAGGTCGAGCATGAGTCGATAGTAGATACGATCAACATGAAGATGTTCACCGATGATGACTAGTCCGTCTCACGTGATGATCGGACACGGCCTAGTTGACTCGGATCATGTAATCACTTAGATGACCAGAGGATGTCTATTCGAGTGGGAGTTCATAAGATGAACTTAATTATCTTGAACATAGTCAAAAGATCTTTTGCAAATTATGTCGTAAGCTCGCGCTTTAGTTCCACTGCTTAGATATGTTCCTAGAGAAAATATAGTTGAAAGTTGACAAGAGCGATTATGCGGACAGTAGAAAGCTTATGTCCTTAATGCACCGCTCAGTGTGCTGAACCCCAAACGTCGTCTGTGGATGTTGCGAACATCGGACATAGACGTTTTGATAACTACGTGATAGTTCAGTTAAACGGTTTAGAGTTGAGGCACCAAAGACGTTTTGAAACGTCATGAACATATGAGATGTTTCGAGGGCTGAAATTGGGATTTCAGGCTCGTGCCCACGTCAAGAGATATAAGACCTCCGACGATTTTCTTAGCCTGCAAACTAAGGGAGAAAAGCTCAATCGTTGAGCTTGTGCTCAGATTGTCTGAGTACAACAATCACTTGAATCGAGTGGGAGTTGATCTTCCAGATGAGATAGTGATGTTTCTCCAAAGTCATTGCCACCAAGCTGCTAGAGCTTCGTGATGAACTATAACATATCAAGGATAGAGATGATGATCCTTGAGGTATTCGCGTTGTTTGACATCGCGAAAGTAAAAATCAAGAAGGAGCATCAATTGTTGATGGTTGGTGAAACCACTAGTTTCAAGAAGGGCAAGGACAAGAAGGGACACTTCATGAAATGGCAAATCAGTTGCTGCTCCAGTGAAGAAACCCAAGGTTGAACCCAAACCCGATACTAAGTGCTTCTGTAATGAGAGGAACGGACACTGAAGCGGAACCACCCTAGATACTTGGTAGATGAGAAGGCTGGCAAGGTCGATAGAAGTATATTGGATATACATTATGTTAATGTGTACTTTACTAGTACTCCTAGTAGCACCAGGGTATTAGATACCGGTTCGGTTGCTAAGTGTTAGTAACTCGAAATAAAAGAGCTACGGAATAAACGGAGACTAGCTAAAGGTGAGCTGACGATATGTGTTGAAAGTGTTTCCAATTTTGATGTGATCAAACATCGCACGCTCTCTCTACCATCAAGATTAGTATTAAACCTGAATAATTGTCATTTGGTGTTTGCGTTGAGCATAGACATGATTGGATTATGTCTATCGCAATACGGTTATTCATTTAAGGAGAATAATGGTTACTCTGTTTATTTGAATAATACCTTCAATGGTATTGCACCTAATAGGAATGGTTTATTGAATCTCGATCGTAGTGATACACATTTTCATGCCAAAAGATATAAGATAGTAATGATAGTACCACTTACTTGTGGCACTGCCATGTAAGTCATATTGGTGTAAAACGCATGAAGAAGCTCCATGTTGATGGATCTTTGGACTCACTCGCTTTTGAAAGGTTTGAGACATGCAACCATGTCTATTGGTGTATACGCATGAAGAAACTCCATGCAGATGGATCGCTTGGACTCACTTGATTTTGAATCACTTGAGATATGCAAATCATACCACATGGGCAAGATGACTGAAAAAAACTCGGTTTCAAAGAAGATGAAACAAGATAGCAACTTGTTGGAAGTAACACATTTTGATGTGTGCAGTCCAATGAGTGCCGAGGCATGCAAAGGAATATCGTTATGTTCTTACTTCACGATGATTCGAGTAGATGTTAAGTATATTTACTTGATGAAACTCAAGTCTGAATTATTGAATGGTTCAAGTAATTTCAGAGTGAAGTTGAAGATCATCGTGACAAGAGGATAAAGTGTCCATGATATGATCATAGAGATGAGTATCTGAGTTACGAGCTTTGGCACACAATTAAGACATTGTGGAAATTGTTTCACAATTAATACTGCCTGGAACACCATAGTGTGATGGTGTGTCCGAACATCATAGTTGCACTCTATTGGATATGGTGCGTACCATGATATCTCTTATCGAATTACCACTATCGTTCATAGGTTAGGCATTAGAGGCAACCGCACTCACTTTAATAGGGCACCACGTTACTCCGTTGAGACGACACCGTATGAACTATGGTTTAGAGAAACCTAAGCTGTCGTTTCTTAAAAGTTTGGGGCTGCGACGCTTATGTGAAAAGTTTCAGGTTGATAAGCTCGAACCCAAAGCGGACAAAATGCATCTTCATAGGACACCCAAAACAGTTGGGTATACCTCCTAATTCAGATCCGAAAGCAATAGGGATTGTTTCTTGAATCGGGTCCTTTCTCGAGGAAAAGTTTGTCTCAAAAAGTTGAGTGGGAGGATGGTGGAGACTTGATGAGGTTATAGAACCGTCATTTCAACTAGTGTGTAGCAAGGCACAAGAAGTTGTTCCTGTGGCGCCTACACCAATTGAAGTAGAAGCTTATGATAGTGATCATGAAGTTTCGGATCAAGTCACTAACGTACCTCTTAGGGTGACAAGGATGCGTACTACTTCAAGTGGTACGCAATCCTGTCTTGAAGGTCATGTTGCTAGACAACAATGAACCTACGAGCTATGGAGAAGCAATGGTGGGCCCAAATTCCGACAAATGGTTAGAAGCCATGAAATCCGAGATAGTATCCATATATCAGAACAAAGCATGGACTTTGGTGGACTTGCCCGATGATCTGCAAGCCATTGAGATGAATGGATCTTTAAGAAGAAGACGGACGTGAACGGTAATGTCACCGTCTGTGAAGCTCGACTTGTGGCGAAGAGTTTTTCACAAGTTCAAGGAGTTTACTACGATGAGGTCTTCTCATCTGTAGCGATGCTTAAGTCCGTCGGAATCATGTTAGCATTAGCTGCATTTATGAAATCTGCAAGATGGATGTCAAAACGAGTTTCCTTACCGGTTTTAAAGGAAAGGTTGTATGTGATACAATCGAAAGGTTTTATCGATCCTAAGGATGCTAACAGGTATGCTAGCTCCAGAATCCTTCTAAGGACCGGAGTAAGCATCTCGGAGTTGGAATGTACACTTTGATGAGATGATCAAAGATTTTGGGTTTATATATAGTTTATGAGAAACTTGTATTTCCAAAGAAGTGAGTGGGAGCACTATAGAATTTCTGATGAGTATATGTTGTTGACATATTGATGATCAGAAATGATGTAGAATTTCTAGAAAGCATATAGGGTTGTTTGAAAAGTGTTTTTCAATGGAAAACTGGATTAGGCTACTTGAACAATAAGCATCAAGATCTATAAGGATAGATCAAAATGCTTAATAATACTTTCAAATGAGCACATACCTTGACATGATCTTGAAGGTGTTCAAGATGGATCAGTCAAAGAAGGAGTTCTTGCCTGAGATGTAAGGTATGAAGTTAAGAGTTAAAGCTCGACCACGGCAGAAAAGAGAGAAAGGACGAAGGTCGCCCCTATGCTTCGACATAGGCTCTACAAGATGCTATGTCTGTTTACCGACCGAAGTGTGCCTTGCCATGAGTCACTAAGGGTACAAGAATGATCCAGAATGGATCATTGGACAGCGGTCAAAATTGTCCTTGGCATAAATAAGGACATGTTTCTCGATTATGGAGGTGATAAAGAGTTCGCATAAAGGGTAACGCCGATGCAAGCTTTAACACCTATCCGAATGACTCTAAGTAGAAAACAGGATACGTATAGTGGAACAACCATTTGGAATAGCTCCAAGTGGAGCGTGGAAGCAGCATTTACAATATGACCTAAAAATTTGCAAAGCACACATGGATCTGAAAGGTTCAGACCCGTTGACTAAAACCTCTCTCACAAGCAAAACATGATCAAATCAGAACTCATTGAGTCTAAATCACATGATGATGTGAACTAGTTTACAGACACTAGTAAACTCTTTGGGTGTTGGTCACATGGCGATGTGACCTATCAGTGTTAATCACATGACGATGTGAACTAGATTATTGACTCTAGTGCAAGTGGGAGACTGTTGGAAATATGCCCTAGAGGCAATAATAAATTAGTTATTATTATATTTCCTTGTTCATGATAATCGCTTATTATCCATGCTATAATTGTATTGATAGGAAACTCAGATACATGTGTGGATACATGAACAACACCATGTCCCTAGTAAGCCTCTAGTTGACTAGCTCGTTGATCAATAGATGGTTACGGTTTCTGACCATGGACATTGGATGTCATTGATAACGGATCACATCATTAGTAGAATGATGTGATGGACAAGACCCAATCCTAAGCCTAGCACAAGATCGTAGTTCGTATGCTAAAGCTTTTCTAATGTCAAGTGTCATTTCCTTAGACCATGAGATTGTGCAACTCCGGATACCGTAGGAATGCTTTGGTGTACCAAACGTCACAACGAATCGGGTGACTATAAAGGTGCACTACAGGTATCTCCGAAAGTGTCTCATGGGTTGGCACGAATCGAGATCGGATTTGTCACTCCGTGTCAACAGAGAGGTATCTCGGGCCCACTCGGTAGGACATCATCATAATGTGCACAATGTGATCAAGGAGTTGATCACGGATGATGTGTTACGGAACGAGTAAAGAGACTTGCCGGAAACGAGATTGAACAAGGTATCGGGATACCGACGATCGAATCTCGGCAAGTACAATACCGCTAGACAAAGGGAATTGTATACGGATCGATTGAGTCCTTGACATCGTGGTTCATCCGATGAGATCATCGTGGAATATGTGGGAGCCAACATGGGAATCCAGATCCCGCTGTTGGTTATTGACCGAGAACGCCTCGGTCATGTTCAGATGGTTCCCGAACCCGTAGGGTCTACACACTTAAGGTTCGATGACGCTAGGGTTATAAAGGAAGTTTGTATGTGGTTACTGAATGTTGTTCGGAGTCCCGGATGAGATCCCGGAAGTCACGAGGAGTTCCGGAATGGTCCGAAGGTAAAGATTTATATATGGAAGTCCTGTTTTGGTCACCGGAAAAGTTTCGGTTTTTCCAGAACGCACGGGACCACCGGAGGGTCCCGGGTCCACCAAGTGGGGCCACTAACCCGGAGGGCTGCATGGGCCAAGTGTGGGAGGAACCAGCCCTGTGTGGGCTGGTGCGCCCCACAAGGGGCCCAAGCGCAAGGGAGAGTGGGAGGGGGCAAACCCTAGGGCAGATGGGCCCTAAGGCCCATCTAGTGGGCGCCTCCCTCTCCCTCCCCTTTTGGCCGCCTCCCCAAGCCCCATCTAGGGCTGGCCGCACCCCTTGGGGGTGGAAACCCTAGATGGGGGCAGCCCTCCCTCCCTATATATACTTGGGGTTTGGGGCTGCCCAACACACATGAGTTTTCTCCCTCTCTTGGTGCAGCCTTGCCTCTCCTCCTTCTCCTCTCCTGTGGTGCTTGGCGAAGCCCTGCGGGATTTCCATGCTCCTCCACCACCACCACGCCGTTATGCTGCTGCTGGATGGAGTCTTCCTCAACCTCTCCCTCTCTCCTTGCTGGATCAAGGCGTGGGAGACGTCACCGGGCTGTACGTGTGTTGAACGCGGAGGTGCCGTCCGTTCGGCACTAGGATCTCCGGTGATTTGGATCACGACGAGTACGACTCCTTCAACCCCGTTCTCTTGAACGCTTCCGCTTAGCGATCTACAAGGGTATGTAGATGCACTCTCCTTCCCCTCGTTGCTGGTTTCTCCTTAGATAGATCTTGGTGACACGTAGGAAAATTTTGAATTTCTGCTACGTTCCCCAACAGAGATTACGGTAGGGTACGAAACCACCTCAAAGTTATTCTTTCCAATCAATCCGTTGGGCTATTCCTATAAGTGTCACAAACAGCCCTAGAGTTCATACTAGAATAACACCTTAAGACACAAATTAACCAAAACCCTAGTGTCACCTAGATACTCCAATGCCACCTCAAGTATCCGTGGGTATGATTATACGATATGCATCACACAATCTCAGATTCATCTATTCAACCAACACATATAACCTCAAAGAGTGCCCCAAGGTTTCTACCGGAGAATCACGACGAAAACGTGTGCCAACCCCTATGCATAGGTTCATGGGCGGAACCCGCAAGTTGATCACCAAAACATACATCAAGTGAATCACGTGATATCCCATTGTCACCACAGATACGCATGGCAAGACATACATCAAGTGTTCTCAAATCTTTAAAGACTCAATCCGATAAGATTACTTCAAGGGGAAAACTCAATCCATTACAAGAGAGTAGAGGGGGAGAAGAAACATAAGATCCAATTATAATAGCAAAGCTCGCGATACATCAAGATCATGCCAAATCAAGAACATGAGAGAGAGAGAGAGAGATCAAACACATAGCTACTGGTACATACCCTCAGCCCTGAGGGTGAACTACTCCCTCCTCGTCATGGAGAGCGTCGGGATGATGAAGATGGCCACAGGTGAGGGTTCCTCCCCGCAGGTGCCAAATAGGGTCCCGATTGGTTTTGGTGGCTCGAGGTTTGCGCAGCGAACTCCCGATCTATTTTCTGTTCGGAAGTTTTAGGGTACATGGAGTTATATAGGCGGAAGAAGCACGTCGGGGGAGCCACGAGGGCCCCATGAGGCGGGGCACGCCTAGGGGGTGGGCGCCCCCACCCTCATGGCTTCCTCGCTCCTTCCTTGACGTGGGGTCCAAGTTCATCCGTAGCTTTCCTTCCAAAAATAACTTCTCTAGTTGATTTCGCTTGCTTTGACTCCGCTTGATATTCCTTTTCTTCAAATAATGAAATAGGCAAAAACAGCAAATCTTGGCTGGGCCTCCGGTTAATAGGTTAGTTCCAAAAGTAATATAAAAGTGGATAATAAAACCCAATATTGCCCAAAACAGTAGATAATATAGCATGGAGCAATCAAAAATTATAGATACGTTGGAGACGTATCAAGCATCCCCAAGCTTAATTCCTGCTCGTCCTCGAGTAGGTAAATGATAAAAAAGATAAATTTTGATGTGGAATGCTAGTTTGCATAATTTCATTGTAATTCTTCTTAATTGTGATATGAATATTCAGATCTGAAAGATTCAAGACAAAAGTTCATATTGACATAAAAATAATAATACTTCAAGCATACTAACTAAGCAATTATGTCTTCTCAAAATAACATGGCCAAAGAAATTTCATCCCTACAAAATCATATAGTTTAGTCATGCTCCATTTTCGTCACACAAGAATGCTCTCATCATGCACAACCCCGATGACAAGCCAAGCAATTGTTTCATACTTTAGTAATCTCAAACTTATAAACCTTCACGCAATACATGGGCGCGAGCCATGGATATAGCTCTATGGGTGGAATAGAATATGATGATGGGGGTTATGTTGAGAATAAAAAAAAGGAGAACGTCTCACATCAATGAGGCTAATCAATGGGCTATGGAGATGCCCATCAATTGATGTTAATGAAAGGAGTAGGGATTGCCATGCAACGGATGCACTAGAGCTATAAATGTATGAAAGCTCAACAAAAGAAACTAAGTGGGTGTGCATCTAACTTGCTTGCTCACGAAGACCTAGGGCATTTGAGGAAGCCCATCGTTGGAATATACAAGCCAAGTTCTATAATGAAAAAATCCCACTAGTATATGAAAGTGACAACATATGAAACTCTCTATATGAAAAACATGGTGCTACTTTGAAGCACAAGTGTGGAAAAAGAGATAGTAACATTGCCCCTTTTTATTTCTCTTTTTTTGGGCCTTCTTCTTCTTCTTATTTTTTGGCCTTTCTCTTTTTTTGGGACAATGCTCTATTAAATGATGATCATCACACTACTATTTATTTACAACTCGATACTAGAACATAGTATGACTCTATATGAATGCCTCCGACGGTGTACCGGGATATGCAATGAATCAAGAGTGACATGTATGAAAGAATTATGAACGGTGGCTTTGCCACAAATACTATGCCAACTACATGATCATGCTAAGCAATATGACAATGATGAATGTGTCATGAGGAACGGTATGGTTGAAAGTTGCATGGCAATATATCTCGGAATGGCTATGGAAATGCCATGATAGGTAGGTATGGTGGCTGTTTTGAGGAAGATATAAGGAGGTTTATGTATGAAAGAGTGTATCATATCACGGGGTTTGGATGCACCGGCGAAGTTTGCACCAACTCTTGATGTGAGAAAGGGCAATGCACGGTACCGAAGAGGCTAGCAATGATGGAAGGGCGAGAGCGCGTATAATCCATGGACTCAACATTAGTCATAAAGAACTCATATACTTATTGAAAAAATCTACAAGCCATCAAAACCAAAGTATCTAGCGCATGCTCCTAGAGGATAGATTGGTAGGAAAAGACCATCGCTCGTCCCCGACCGCCACTCATAAGGAGGACAATCAAATAACACCTCATGTTTCAAATTTGTTACATAACGTTTACCATACGTGCATGCTACGAGACTTGCAAACTTCAACACAAGAATTTCTCAAATTCACAACTACTCAACTAGCATGACTTTGATATTACTACCTCCATATCTCAAAACAATTATCAAGTATCAAACTTTTCTTAGTATTCAACACACTCATAAGAAAGTTTTTACTATTCTTGAATACCTAGCATATTAGGATTAAGCACATTACCATGCTATTTAAGACTCTCATAATAATATAAGTGAAGCATGAGAGTTCATCTATTTCTTCAAAATAAAACTACCACCATGCTCTAAAAGATATAAGTGAAGCACTAGAGCAAACAACAAACTACTCCAAAAGATATAAGTGAAGATCAATGAGTAGTCGAATAATTATGCAACTATGTGAAGACTCTCCCATTTCATAATTTCAGATCTTGGTACTTTATTCAAACAACAAGCAAAGCTAAAGAAAATAAAACGATGCTCCAAGCAAAACACATATCATGTGGTGAATAAAAATATAGCTCCAAGTAAAGTTACCGATAAACGAAGACGAAAGAGGGGATGCCTTCCAGGGCATCCCCAAGCTTAGACGCTTGGTTATCCTTGAATATTACCTTGGTGTTCCTTGGGAATCCCCAAGCTTAGGCTCTTGCCACTTCTTATTCCATAGTCCATCGAATCTTTACCCAAAACTTGAAAACTTCACAACACAAAACTTAACAGAAAACTCGTGAGCTCCGTTAGCGAAAGAAAACAAAACACCACTTCAAGGTACTGTAATGAACTCATTCTTTATTTATATTGGTGTTAAACCTACTGTATTCCAACTTCTATATGGTTTATAAACTATTTTACTAGCATAGATTCATCAAAATAAGCAAACAACACAATGAAAACAGAATCTGTCAAAAACAGAACAGTCTGTAGTAATCTGTAACTAACGCAAACTTCTGGAACTCCAAAAATTCTAAAATAAATTGGTGGACCTGAGGGATTTGTCTAGTAATCATCTTCAAAAAGAATCAACTAAATAGCACTTTCCAGTAAAAAGTTCTACCTAATCTCGTGAACGCTAAAGTTTCTGTTTTTTATAGCATGATCATAAAGACTTCACCCAAGTCTTCCCAAAGGTTCTACTTGGCAAAAACACTAATTGAAACATGAAAACACATCTAAACATAATATAGATGGATTATTTATTCCTAAACATAACCAAAAAGCAAGAAACTAAAATAAAATTGGGTTGCCTCCCAACAAGCACTATCGTTTAACGCCCCTAGCTAGGCATGATGATTTCAATGATGCTCATATAAAGGATAAGAATTGAAACATAAAGAGAGCATAATGAAGAATATGACTAGCACATTTAAGTCTAACCCATTTCCTATGCATAGGGATTTTGTGAGCAAACAACTTAGGGGAACAAGAATCAACTTGCATAGGAAGGTAAAACAAGCATAACTTCAAAACTTTAAGCACATAGAGAGGAAACTTGATATTATTGCAATTCCTACAAGCATATATTCCTCCCTCATAATAATTTTCAGTAGCATAATGAATGAATTCAACAATATAACCAGCACCTAAAGCATTCTTTTCATGATCTACAAGCATAGAAAAGTTATTACTCTCCACATAAGCAAAATTCTTCTCATTCGGAATAGTGGGAGTATCATAAGAGACTTGAATACTATAAATTGTTTCCACATTAAAAGAGTAATGTTCAGAAAAAGGGTAATCATAATCATGACAAGTTTTATAAATATAATCCTCACTACTTTTTATAGCATAAGTTTTATCACAATAATCATCATAAGTAGCAACTTTGTTCTCATCATAATCGATTGAAACCTCTTCCAAAATAGTGGACTCATCACTAAATAAAGTCATGACCTCTCCAAATCCACTTTCATAAATATTATAAGATTCAACATCCTCCAATATTGTGGGATCACTACTTCCTAAAGTTGACACTCTTCCAAACCCACTTTCATCAATATAATCATCATAGGTAGAAGGCATGCTATCATCATAACAACTTTGCATATCAAAACATGGAAAGCTAAAAATATCATCATTATTAAACATAGCATCCCCAAGCTTGGGACAAACATTAATTTCAGCAAATATATTCTCAAATATGTCATCCTCATCAAACATAGCTTCCCAAGCTTGGGCCTTTTCGTATCATAAGCATAATCACTCTCATCATTAATAGTATAGATAGCACCAATAGTATAGCAATTATTATATTCTTCCAAGAAAGTGCCAAAAAGATTTTCAAGATCATAAGAAGTATCATTATCTTCCCAATCATAATCATCACAACAAGCAATAGGCATAACGAGATCATCATCAAGTGTATCATCTTCATTTTCATGAGGCACAACAATAATAGGAGCAACTTTATTTGGGAGAGATACCTTTTTACCTTTCTTCCTTTTTCTTTTCTTCTTCTTCACCACATCATGTGTGGGTTCAATCTTGTTTTTGGAGCTCCTTATTAATGAGATTGGTTGAATAGAAGGCTCCTCCTCGTTACCTGATTCATCATAAGAAATAATAGGAGGATATTGGGAAGTCTCCTCCCTTTCATTAGCATTCTCTTCATCTTTTATTTGTTTTCTTTTCCTTATGTAATTGGCAATATAAGGATTTTCAGTACAATTCACCGCACAATACATATAATTCTCTAGATCAAAATGAAGAACTTTATCAAGGGCAAATTTTGGAATATCCTTAGTTATACGTTTAATTTCTTCATAACCCAAGAGAAAACTAAGTTCATTATGATGTGCAAGGGAAATCAAGTCATCACAATTTTTGGACACGATACGATCATGAAACAATTTGCATTGGGTAGTAAAATGATCACGTTCATTGCAAAGTTCACAAGTATGGCTAAGAAAAAATAAATTTCAGCACATTCATCTAGCTCTTCTTGCAACAGTTTGTTTTCTAAGTACTTATGCCTCTTGCAATATCTATCTTCCCTATTTGGTGTGTACTTACAAACCCAATGCACTCCACAAAAATTGACATGTTTATAGGAGGCATTTTCATCATAACTAGCGCAATCATCATTAGTACTATGGATATTCAAGGAGTTCATACTAACAACATTGCAATCATGCTCATCATTAAAAGATTTAGTGCCAAACAATTTAATGCATTCTTCTTATAACACTTTGGCACAAATTTCTTTTCCATCATACTCACGAAAGATATTAAAAAGATGAAGCGTATGAGACAAACTCAATTCCATTTTTTTGTAGTTTTCTTTTATAAACTAAACTAGTGCTAAAACAAGAAACAGAAAGATTCGATTGCAAGATCTAAAGATATACCTTCAAGCACTAACCTCCCCGGCAACACGCCAGAAAAGAGCTTGATGTCTACTACGCAGCCTTCTTCTTGTAGACGTTGTTGGGCCTCCAAGTGCAGAGGTTTGTAGGACAGTAGCAAATTTCCCTCAAGTAGATGACCTAAGGTTTATCAATCCGTGGGAGGCGTAGGATGAAGATGGTCTCTCTCAAGCAACCCTGCAACCAAATAACAAAGAGTCTCTTGTGTCCCCAACACACCCAATACAATGGTAAATTGTATAGGTGCACTAGTTCGGCGAAGAGATGCTGATACAAGTGCAATATGGATGGTAGATATAGGTTTTTGTAATCTGAAAAATATAAAAACAGCAAGGTAACAAGTGGTAAAAGTGAGCGTAAACAGTATTGCAATGATAGGAAACAAGGCCTAGGGTTCATACTTTCACTAGTGCAAGTTCTCTCAACAATAATAACATAATTGGATCATATAACTATCCCTCAACATGCAACAAAGAGTCACTCCAAAGTCACCAATAGCGGAGAACAAACGAAGAGATTATGGTAGGGTACGAAACCACCTCAAAGTTATTCTTTCCAATCAATCCGTTGGGCTATTCCTATAAGTGTCACAAACAGCCCTAGAGTTCGTACTAGAATAACACCTTAAGACACAAATCAACCAAAACCCTAATGTCACCTAGATACTCCAATGTCACCTCAAGTATCCGTGGGTATGATTATACGATATGCATCACACAATCTCAGATTCATCTATTCAACTAACACATAGAACCTCAAAGAGTGCCCAAGGTTTCTACCGGAGAATCACGACGAAAACGTGTGCCAACCCCTATGCATAGGTTCATGGGCGGAACCCGCAAGTTGATCACCAAAACATACATCAAGTGAATCACGTGATATCCCATTGTCACCACAGATACGCACGGCAAGACATACATCAAGTGTTCTCAAATCTTTAAAGACTCAATCCGATAAGATTACTTCAAGGGGAAAACTCAATCCATTACAAGAGAGTAGAGGGGGAGAAGAAACATAAGATCCAACTATAATAGCAAAGCTCGCGATACATCAAGATCGTGCCAAATCAAGAACATGAGAGAGAGAGAGATCAAACACATAGCTACTGGTACATACCCTCAGCCCCGAGGGTGAACTACTCCCTCCTCGTCATGGAGAGCACCGGGATGATGAAGATGGCCACAGGTGATGGTTCCCTCTCCGGCAGGGTGCCGGAACAGGGTCCCGATTTGTTTTTGGTGGCTCTGGAGGTTTGCGGCGGCGGAACTCCCGATCTATTTTCTATTCTGGAAGTTTTAGGGTACGTGGAGTTATATAGGTGGAAGAAGCACGTCAGGGGAGCCACGAGGGCCCCACGAGGCAGGGGGGCGCGCCCTAGGGGGGTGGGCGGGCCCCCCACCCTTGTGGCTTCCTCGTTCCTTCCTTGACGTGGGGTCCAAGTCCATCCGGTAGCTTTCCTTCCAAAAATAACTTCTCTAGTTGATTTCGTTCCGTTTTGACTCCGTTTGATATTCCTTTTCTTCAAATATGAAATAGGCAAAAACAAAGAATCAGGCTGGGCCTCCGGTTAATAGGTTTGTCCCAAAAGTAATATAAAAGTGGATAATAAAGCCCAATATTGCCAAAAACAATAGATAATATAGCATGGAGCAATCAAAAATTATAGATACGTTGGAGACGTATCACTTCGCATGACTTGTGGATTTGGCATTGCTTCTTTGAATTGCCGGGGGTCTCTCAATGATACCAATGTATTGCATAGGTCACATCTTTTTGTGCAGCTAGCTAGTGGAAATGCTCTGGCTTGCAACTACATGGTCAATGGACATGATATACCATGGGGTATTATCTTGCCGACAGTATTTATCCTTTGTAGGCAACATTTGTGAAGGCAATTAGTAAGCCGGTAGGCAATAAACAAACTATTTTTGCCCAAGCACAAGAAGCATGCCGAAAAGATATTGAGAAGGCATTTCGTGTGTTGCAAGCTCAGTTTGCCATTGTTCGAGGTCCTGCTCGCTTCTGAGATAAGAAATCCCTCTCAAAGGATTAGTGGGAATCTTGGAGTTTTTCTATGACAACATTGGTAGCCGTGTCAAGCCTACCAGAAACCTAGATGAGATCAATGCATTTCTTAAGATCTACCGACAAATTGAAGACCGTGACAAACACCAACAGCTCATGATGATACCATTGAT
>JAHIAM010001202.1:0-123536 GCA_021605205.1 Aegilops longissima | reverse complement strand
GTATGCTTTAGTGCGTGTCCTACATGTTTGGGAACATTATCTTAGACCTCATGAGTTTGTCATCCATACCGATCATGAAACACTTAAGTACCTCAAAGGTCAAACTAAGTTGAACAAGCGTCATGCAAATTGGAGTGAATTTATTGAATCTTTTCCTTATGTGACCAAGTACATTAAGGGTAAAGAAAATGTAGTTGCCGACACGCTTTCACGCATATGCATGCTTGTCACTCAACTTGAGTTGAATGTTATTGGGTTTGAGCACATCAAAGACTTGTATGGTAACGATCCATCTTTTGCTATCCCTTATGATAAGTGTTTGACGCATACTTCTTGGGAACAATATTACATCAAGGATGGTTATCTTATGAAAGCTAACAAACTATGCATCCCCGAGTCTTCTCTTCGTTTGCTCCTTTTGCAAGAGGCTCATGGAGGCGGACTCATGGGACATTTCGGACGCGACAAGACATTCGCCACGCTCTCCAACAGCTATTTTTGGCCCAAGATGTTCCGCGACGTCTCACGCTTCACCACCCGATGCTATACATGTCGCAAAGCTAAGTCTAAAGCTCAATCTCATGGTCTTTACATGCCTCTTCCTATGCCTTATCAACCATGGGAAGACATTAGTATGGATTTTGTACTTGGTTTGCCTAGAACTCAAAATGGAAAGGATTCCGTATTTGTTGTTGTGGACCGATTTTCTAAGATGGCACATTTCATTCCTTGCAACAAGATAGACGATGCTTCACATGTTGCAAATCTCTTTTGTAGGGAAATCTTGCGACTACATGGAGTACCAAAGACAATCGTCTCCGATCGTGACGTCAAGTTCTTGAGTTACTTTTGGAAGACCCTATGCACCAAGCTCGGAATCAAGCTCTTGTTCTCATCGACATACCATCCTCAAACCGACGGCCAAACAGAGGTGACGAACCGCACACTATCCACTCTACATCGTGTCTTGATCAAGAAGAACATCAAGGATTGGGAAGCATGTCTACCCATCACCGAGTACGCCTACAACCGTGCAAGACATTCGACTACCGGCAAGTCCCCTTCGAGGTCGCTTCACGGCTTCAACCCGTTGTCCCCATTGGACATTCTACCTCTTCCTCTACAAGAGCGCACCAACATGGATGCGAGTGCACGGGCAAGCTACATCAAGAAGATGCATGAGGATACAAGACAAACCATCGAGCGCCAAGTACAACGACTAGCGACCAAACTCAACGTCAACAAGCAACCCATGGTCTTCAACATTGGTGATCTAGTGTGGCTACACCTTCGCAAGGACCGCTTCCCCAAAGAACGCAAGTCCAAGCTTCTTCCTAGAGCCGATGGACCTTTCAAGGTGCTAGCACGCTACAACGACAACGCCTACAAGATCGACCTACCTCGAGACAAGTACAATGTGAGCGACATCTTCAACGTCAAGGACCTCGCACCTTACCACGGAGATGAAGCTTTTGATCCGACGTCGGATCTCTCCCAAGGGGGGGGAGATGATGCAGAGCATCCCTCGCTCATCCCCATGGACGTGCCTACATCTCCCTCAACGCCACTAAGACCCATGACAAGAGCCCGAGCTAAGGCTATCGAAGATAAGGTGAATTCGCTCCTCTCCGAACTCCCTCTTCCTACTCACGAGACATGGCTACTACCTCATTCGGAGACTCTATGTGTGATTAGGTACATGGAGGTGAGCCAAGGATCAACTACTTGCGAGAGCCAAGACGGCGAGGACTCCAAGCATATTGAAGAAGAAGAAGAGATGTCTGAAGGCACAGCACCGGACGTCGACGCCTTCCGGACGTCCGATGAGTCCTGGACCCGGACGATCAGACTCTCCGGACGTCCGGCACTTTGCCACCGAACCAAAACCACGGACAACCGAAGCCTCCGGACGTCCGACCGACGACGCTCCGAATCAATCTACGGACGACCGACAACTTCCGGACGTCCGGACCACACGGCTCCGGATGACCGACCTTCCGGACGTCCGATGCGCCCACGACAGAACTGATTCTACGGACGTTCGAACCCGTCCGGACGCCAGACTATCCTGAAGCCTCAGACGTCCGACGCCTTCCGGACGTCTGACGCTTGTGTGTGTTGATTCGTTTGGGCTGTGCAGCCCTTGTACCCTTCGCCCCCTAGACTATATATACTCCTTCTTCCCCAACTTTCTAGGGTTAGCTTTGGTTTAGCTCATGTTTGTGTGAGAGCCTTGCTCATCTACTTGGTTACTTCTCCTCGGAGCTCAGGACCTCTACGGAGAAGATCCTCTAAGCGGATTCAAGACCCCCTTCTAGGGTGGACCCCATCAAGACCTCCTCTCGGAGAAGAACGGCTACTCGTGTATCCTTACCTTTGTTGATTGTGGATCATATGTATCTCTTTGTGTTCGATGATCTAGCACTTGTGTGATTGATTCCTTGTTGGTTAAGTGATTTCTCTCTCGTTTCCTCTGCGTTTCCCTTTGTTCTTCCGCGTGTTCTTCGTGATTCCCCGTAGGATCCACTCCAAACGTGAAAGATCGTCCACGTAGGGTTCCGCCCTACATCACGAGCACACAGAGGAACACATAGGAACTCTTAATGAAAGCACCAATGTCGATGTCAAAACTGGCAGATCTTGGGTAGGGGGTCCCGAACTACGCGTTTGAGGATCAAAGGTAACAGGAGGCGGGGGACACGATGTTTACCTAGGTTCGCGCCCTCTTAATGGAGGTAATACCCTACTTCCTGCTTGATTAACTATGATGAATATAGGGGTTACAAGACTTGATGATGCGGAGCATCCCTCACTCATCCCCATGGACGCACCTACATCTTCCTCAACACCACGTGGACCCATGACTCGAGCCCGAGCTAAGGCTATCGAAGATAAGGTGAACTCGCTCCTCTCCGAACTCCCTCTTCCTAATCATGAGACATGGCTACTACCTTACTCGGAAACCCTATGTGTAATCAGGTACTTGGGAACGAGCCAAGGAACAACTACGTGCAAGAGCCAAGACGACGAGGACCCCAAGCTCGTTGAAGAGGAAGAAGAAAAGCTGCTGAAGCTACAAGCATCGGACGTCCGACCAAGTCCGGACGTCCGACGACTCCCCAGGACACGGACGACCGACGACACCGCACGACCGGACTACCCGTACCAGAACCGAATCTACGGACGTCCGACCTTCCACGGATGTCCGGGCCTTCCCGAAGCCCCGGACGACCGGCCCTCTCCGGACGACCGACGCATTAGCTGATAGAGGCAAAGGTGTCCCGTCTTTCGATGAGATGTTGGTTTTTGCTTTGGAGGAAGTCGACTTTGACGATCCGACTACTTAACGTCGAGGACGCCGCGCTTTAGCAATCGCTAAACCAACTCCAAGAGGTTATTGACCACGCCGAGCACGATCAACCTGACCACGAGGGTCTGCTTTCCTGCGAGCAAACGAAGAACAAGCAAGAATCTGAGATTGCAATCTGGATATTGCGAATATAAGATGAAAGCTTTATTGATCAAGGTGGGGTTCTGTGGCGCTTTGTCCGGTCGTTGAACACAAACGGCACGCGAAGTTGCAGCTATGGCGAACTTTAATCTAAACAAAACCCAAGTCTAAACGGTGCCCTAAGGGCTGTATATATGGAGGAAGAGGGGGGGAATTTCGTGGCCCTTGGTGGAGGGGTCCGAAATCAACCCTATCTCTTGTTTCCCCACACATACGGACTCTAAAAATAGCCTATACTTGTGTATTTTGAAATTACAAGGGCCTGGCCCAATAATAAGGTGACGCAGCACCTAGAATAGCCTCGGGACGAAATTTATGAAGTATCATCTTGTATATTTCGTCCAAGGCTTCATGCACCCATTATGGTGGCTTCAAAGTCCTGAAATCATCACTTGTAACTCCGTTCTTGTTCCCCTTGCGCATGGCATTATCTCCATGCTTGTTCTTGATACAATGTCCATCCTTCTCCAAGCTAGGCCCTTCATTTGTAAGCAAAACAAATGTATCCAATTTAGGCAGCATCATGTTCTCATGAACATTAGAATCATTACCAAGAAACGGAAGTACCTGATAATTTAATTGGCGTGTCAGAGCTCTAGTAATTGGTCCAAAGATATGTAGCAAGAGGGGCTGTGGGTGTAACAATGGTATTGATGTCCTCATCATCCTCCCTTCTTGAAATGAAGTCGCCCTCGACGGAAGCTCATCTTCCTCACCCAAATAAGGCTTCAAATCTGCAATGTCAAAAGTGGACTAACCCCAAAATCTGCAGCAGCTCAAGTTTATATGCATTATCATTTATTTTCTCCAAGACCTTAAAGGGACCATCAGACGTGGCATTAGCTTTGATTTGCGCAAATCAGAAATCTATCCTCACGCAAATGTAACCAAACAAGATCTCCAGTGCAAACACAACATGTTTTCTACCCTTATCTCCAAAGAAGTTTATATTTAGCATTCATACGCTCAATGTTTTCCTTAGTTAACTCATGCATTTTTAAAATCAATTCAACATGTTGTTTAGCATCAAAATTAACCTTCTCCGAAGATGGAAGAGGCAACAAATCAATAGGTGCACGAGGTAGGAAACCATACACAACTTCAAAAGGGCACATCTTAGTAGTAGAATGCAATGAACGATTATAAGCAAATTCAATATGAGGCAAGCATTCCTCCCACATTTTATTATTATTCTTCAAAACAGCCCTAAGCATAGTAGACAATGTTCTATTGACTACTTCAGTTTGTCCATCGGTTTGGGGGTGACAAGTAGTACTAAAAAGCAGTTTAGTCCCCAACTTAGCCCATAAACATCTCTAAAAGTGGCTAAGAAATTTAGTATCACGATCTGAAACAATAGTATTTGGCACACCATGCAAGCTTAATAATTTCACGAAAGAACAAATCAGCAACATTAACAAATCATCGCTTTTATGACATGGTATAAAGTGTGCCATTTTCTAGAATCTATCCACGACAACAAATATGCTATCCTCCCTTCTTTGTTCTAGGTAAACCTAAAACAAAGTCCATAGATATATCCTCCCAAGGAACACTAGGTACAGGCAAAGGCATATATAAACCATGAGGATTGAGTCGTGACTTAGCTTTTTGACATGTAGTGCAGCGAGCAATAAAACGCCAACATCCCGCCTCATCTTTGGCCAAAAGAAATGTGTAGCAAGTACATCCTCCGCCTTCTTCACGCCAAAGTGTCCCATTAGTCCTCCTCCATGCGCCTCCTGCAACAACAAAAGACGAACGGAGCTAGCTGGAATGCATAGCTTGTTAGCACGAACACAAATCCATCATTAACGCATTTAACTTGTTCCACGTTCTTCCTTCTTTACAATTCTGCAATACATCTTTAAAATCAGCATCATGCACATATTGATCTTTGATGGTCTCCAAACCTAATATTTTGAAGTCAAGTTGTGAAAGCATAGTATAACGACGAGACAATGAATCAGCAATAACATTTTCTTTACCCTTCTTGTGTTTAATGACATAAGGGAAAGTCTCAATGAATTCAACCCATTTAGCATGTCTACGATTCAGTTTAGCTTGACTTTTAATATGTTTCAAAGATTCATGATCAGAATGTATAACAAATTCTTTGGGCCATAAATAATGTTGCCATGTTTCTAAGGTCCGAACAAGAGCATATAATTCTTTATCATAAGTAGAATAATTCAGACTAGGCCCACTCAATTTTTCAGAAAAGTATGCAACAGGTTTGCCATCTTGTAATAACACACCTCCTAATCCAATTCCACTAGCATCACATTCAAGCACAAAAGTCCTATTAAAATCAGGAAGTTGGAGTAAAGGAGCATGTGTCAACTTATCTTTCAATACCGTGAAGGCTTCTTCCTGTGTGGTACCCCAAACAAAAGCACATCCTTCTTTGTAAGCTCGTTGAGAGGTGCAGCAATGGTGCTGAAATCTCTCACAAAACGCCTATAGAATCCAGCGAGGCCAAGAAAACTCCTCACTTGTGTGACCGCTTTGGCTGCGCCAACTCTCAATAGCTTCAATCTTGGCTTTGTCAACTTCAATTCCCTGTGGAGTAACAACATAGCCAAGAAAAGATACTCGGTCGGTGCAAAAGGTGCACTTCCCAAGGTTACCAAACAAACGTGCATCACGTAGAGAAATAAAAACAACACGTAAATGTTCCAAATGTTCCTCCAAAGATCTGCTATAAATCAATATGTCATCAAAGTAAACTACCACAAATCGTCCAATGAAAGCACGTAAAACTTTGTTCATTAATCTCATGAAAGTACTAGGTGCATTAGTTAACCCAAAAGGCATGACTAACCACTCATATAATCCAAACTTAGTTTTAAATGCTGTTTTCCATTCATCTCCCAATTTCATACGAATTTGATGGTATCCACTACGCAAATCAACTTTGGAGAATATTGTAGAGCCACTCAATTCATCAAGCATATCATCTAGCCTAGGAATAGGATGACGATAACGAATAGTAATATTATTAATGCCTCTACAATCAACACACATACGTGATGTACCATCCTTTTTCGCACTAGAATAATAGGAACAGCACAAGGACCAAGGGATTCGCAGATATAACCTTTGTCGAGCAGCTCCTGTACTTGACGATAATCTCCTTCGCCTCCTCCGGATTGGTACGGTATGGTGCACGGTTGGTAATGATGCACCGGAATTAAGTCAATCTGATGCTCAATCCTCGAATGGGAGGTAATCCGTGGCACGCCTTGGGAAAGACGCCGTGAACTCCCCGCAAAATGTTAGTGACAGCAGGAGGCAAAGAGGAAGGCACGCCTCGAATGAAAATAATGCCTCTTTGCACACAAAAGCATAGCAAACAGAATTGCTGAAATCTAGCTCATCAATATCAGATTTAGTGGCAAGTAAACATGCACTTTTCAATTTAATTTCAGAAACAACACTAGATGGTTTACTATTAGGCTTCATTTGTTGCTCAAATTCTTTTGCCACAATATGATTTTTACTCTTATTTTTATCCCGTTTTGCTTTATTAGCTCGATTAATATCATCTTTCAAAATGGAATCAGGAGTCATAGGAAGCAAAGTAATATTTTTATCCTTATGAACAAGAGTATACTGATTGTTTCTACCATGGTGTACAGAATTTTTATCAAATTGCCATGGTCGACCAAGTAATAAGGAACATGCTTGCATAGGTACCACATCACAATCAACATAATCAACATATGTAGAGATACTAAAATGCACACTAACAAAGACATGTTACCTTAACCTTGCCGCTGTTGTTGAACCATTGGATGTAGTAAGGATGTGGATGTGGTCTTGTGGTGAGAGATAGCTTCTCCACCATCTCCATGCTAGCCAAGTTGTTGCAGCTCCTCCATCTATGATGACGCTAATAGAACGCTCCTTCACAACTCCCTTTGTATGGAACAAATTATGCCTCTGATTTTGCTCAGCTTGTGTAACCAGCACACTCAAAACACGTTGAGCAACTAAACATTCATACCTATCAAGATCTTCAGCAGCCATGTATTGTGTCTCATGATCGTAATCATATCCACCGTGTTCTTCATGTGTAATAAGAGCCAAAGTCTCTTCATCATAGTCACTAGCGGACTCATACCCACCATCCTCAGTGAGCAATCATCACACGCTGAGATTGGCATTCTCTCAAAAATGTCCTCTTCCCTTACAACGATTTACAAATAATATCACTGTGTGCCCTGTTGACGCCATGGAAGAAGAAGAGCTCTGTAGGCCCAAGCAGGTGTGCTCTTGGCGATAGTGGTGGTTGTGCCTTTCTTGTATCACGGTTGGAGGTGGCAGCCACGGAGGTGCCGTGTAGTAGAACGTGTGGAAGTAGATGATGCACGTGGTGTCCATGATGAAGATCGACCTGCAGTAAAAGTTATTCCGCGCCAATGCCCGCCGATCCTGCACTTCACGCTCAGCTTTACAAGCAAGATGGAATAATCGATCGATATTATTATAATCCTTGTAGTCTAGAATGGTCTGAATCTCTATTTAATCCACCCAGAAAACGTGCAAGCATAGCTTCATTCTCCTCAACAATACCACATCTAATCAAGCCAGTTTGTAATTCCTGATAATATTCTTCTACCGAATTTTTTCCTTGTCTTAAGTGCTGCAATTTTTGAAGTAATTCACGTTGATAATATGGTGGAACCCAACGAGTACGCATAGCAGTTTTCAAAGCAGCCCAAGTAGCTGGAACAGGTTATAATCGACAATGTTCGACCACCAAACACATGCAAAGCTAGTGAAAGCACAAACAGCAGCAGGAACACGCCTCTCCTCGTGATATTGTAAACATGTAAAACGTTGTTCAGTTTCTAACTCCCAAGTAAGATATATATCGTGAACATATCTACCCTCAAATGGTGGAATATTCAATTTCAGTTTAGGGAGATGGTCATGATCTCGCACTGAGGGGAGCCCTAACATTGCCATTATTTGCATGTGGACGACCTGGTGGTTGTGGTGCTGGTGGTTGCACGTAGTTCGATGTTGATCAACCTCATCCTCGCATTCTCCCACATAATCATCCTCCTCCACATCGCAGCAGGACCACGTATATCAACAAAGAAGACCAAAGAGCTTGGCCAGTGAAGAGGGACACGGCTCGCTTCGGGCGGAGGGCTGTTTCATGACGTGGAGGTAGTCGTTGTTGTTGTTGTAGAGGTGTGTCGTGCAGCCGGTGGTGGTGGTGGAAGACGCGAGCAATTCATTAAATTTGTTATCGAGCTTTGTTTCAACGCCTTCTCAATGCCATCTATCTTCTCCATGGCCTCATCAAATCTATTTAGCACATCTTCCACCTGTCCACTCATCATGTGCTGAAACTTATCATGTAACTCTTTGTTTGTCATGTTCTCCCGGCCGGCCTCGCCGGCTTGTGATCCTGCCATGGTTAGCAGCAATAGAAACACACAAGAATATGATTCTACAGACTACTAGGAAATTGTGGTGGTGGTGGTGTCACAAATCCGTCAAGCAAATCTCAAAGTCTTACCAGTTCTTACTCAGAGCAAAGGTGATCGGCAACTGCTGTAGTCAAAAACTCTCAAAGCTTGGATAGAGCGATTGCCGTGGAGAGTCAAACGCACGATGTAGATGTATGTGGAGCTGGGAAGGCTTATAATATGGTAGCAAAAGGGTCAGAATAATCAATTCAGAGATGCAAAGTTGAATAAACGCCAACGACGCAGATCAGGTCTGGTCCTAGGCTAGACCGCTAGAGACGCGAGCCTAGAACACTAACAAAATCACGGCGCTTCACGTAAACAAGGGAAAAGCACACTGAAATTTTTTTCGCTGCTTTTTTTTTCGCTGCTTTTTTTTGCGCTTTTTTTTTTTGCTGCTTTTTTTTTTGCGAAAAATCACTATAATGGCGAGTGTCTCAAAACTCTTCCTGTGTCAAATCGACAGATGGGCACGAAATTTTTCGACCAAATTTTTTTTCGATTTGCGCCTTGACCCAAAACTGAAACGGGTCAAAATAAACTTTCTATAACGGCGATCGCCTCAATACGCTTAGAAACACCTAAAAATAGGATAGCCAGAAAATTTTTCGACGAGTCCGCTTTGAAAATTTTGGGCCTAACGAGGGTGGTTTCCTGACCGCAAGGAAACACGAATCGGAAACTAGATGGATCTCGAAAACAAACCTAATATGCAAGGAACTCGGATTGGTGGTGGATATATGGTGGTGGTATATGGCAGCGGCGGTGGTAGCGGTGGTAGTATATGGATATGGATCGGTGGTGGTATATGGACACGGATTGGTGGTGGTATATGGATATGGATTTGGAGCGGTGATGGTAGGTGGCAGGGGCGATGATGATGGTGCGGTGGCGGCGTGACAACTTATGACCAGAACTCGAAACTCTAAAAGACTAGACGCTAAGACCAGCAACTAGACACGACGATGCAACCGCAAATTCAACAAAGCAAAACCCTAAAAAGATTTTGCAAAAGCTCAGATTGGTTCGGATATAGGTATGAAGAACAGACTCGATCTAAACTACGGAAAACTGTAAAATCTCACCGAGCAACCTGGAAATCTGATACCACTTGATAGAGGCAAAGGTGTCCCGTCTTTCGATGAGATGTTGGTTTTCCCTTTGGAGAAATCGACTTTGGCGAACTTTTAATCAAATCAATCCCTTTATTATGAGAGAATCTGAGGGGTCCAAATCAACCCTATCGTCTGAAAATAGCCTATACTTGTGTATTTCCATATTTGGCGGCGAATAGCCTCGGAGAATTCTTGTATATTTCGTCCTTTTGTAACTTTCATGTTCATTGCTTCTGCAATTGTAAGCAAACAATGTATTTTAGCAGATCATGTTCTCAGAACATTAGAATTATTACCAAGTTTCAGTAATTGGTCCAAGTAATTGGTCCAAGATAGTAAACAATGGTATTGATGTCCCGAATGCTACATATACTGACCATCAATACCATTGTTACACCCACAGCCCCTACTTATACATATAGTGGACCAATTACTAGAGCTCACAGACGCCAATTAAATTATCGTGTACTTTCGCTTTCTTGTAATGATTCTAATGTTCATGAGAATATGATGCTGCTTAAATTGGATACATTTGTTTTGCTTACAAATGAAGGCCCTAGCTTGGAGAAGGATGGACATTGAGCAAGAACAAGCATGGAGATAATGCCATGCGAAGGAGAACAAGAACGGAGTTACAAGTGATGATTCCAGGACTTTGAAGCCACCCTAATGAGTGTGATGAGGCCTTGGACGAAATATACAAGATGCCACTTCATAATATTCGCCCATAGGCTATTCTAGGTGCTGCGCCACCTTATTATTGGGCCAGGCCCATGTAATTTCGAAATACTTAAGTATAGGCTGTTTTAGAGTCCAGATGTGTGGGGAAACAAGAGTTAGGTTGATTTCGACCTCCACCAAGGGCCACGAAATTCTCTTCCTCCATATATACAGCCCTTAGGGCACCGCTTAGACCTTGGGTTTTGTTTAGATTAAAAGTTCGCCATAGCTGCAACTTCGCTGCATTTCGCTTGTGTTCAACGACTGCACCAAGGCGCCATGTAACCCCACCTTGATCAATAAAGCTTTCATCTTATATTCACAATATCCAGATTGCAATCTCAGCTTGCTTGTTCTTCGCTTGCTCGCAGGAAATGCACTCGTGGTCGTTGATCGTGTTCGCGTGGTCAATAACCTCCTGGAGTTGGTTTAGCGATTGCTAAGGCGCGACGTCCTCGCACATTCGTAGTCGGATCGTCAAAGTCGACTTCCTCCAAAGCGAAAACCACATCTCATCGAAAGACGGGACACCTTTGCCTCTATCATTTGTTCTTGTGTTCTTCCGCTTGTTCGTCGTGTTCTCCTCGTAGGATCCCCTCCAAACATGAAAGATCTCCGATTAGGGTTCCGCCCTACATCATCTTGGTATCATGAGCCACGTTGATCACGTTTTTGGAGCCCCTACCCCGTGTTTTCTAGCTTGATTTTGTTGTTTTTGTCCTAAATCCAAAAATTCCCCACCAAAAATAGCCCAAATTTTTTTGTAATTTGTTGGTGAGTTGAGATTTTGTTGGATTTTGATGAAGACATCAATACCATTGTTACACCCACAGCCCCTACTGTTACATATACTGGACCAATTACTAGAGCTCGCGCACGCCAATTGAATTACCAGGTACTTTCGTTTCTTGGTAATGATTCTAATGTTCATGAGAATATGATACTGCCTAAATTGTATACATATGTTTTGCTTACAAATGAAGGGCCGAGCTTGGAGAAGGATGAACATTGGAGCAAGAACACGCATGGAGTTGATGGCATGCGCAAGGGGATCAAGGACGGAGTTACAAGTGATGATTTCAGGACTTTGAAGCCACCATAAGTGATGATTTTGTTGTTTTTGTCCTAAATCCAAAAAATTCCCCACCAAAAATAGCCCCAATTTTTTTTGTAATTTGTTGGTGAGTTGAGATTTTTTTGGATTTGGTCCATGGATTTGAGTTGCTACGTGTGGATCTAGCTTTTCCCACCCTCCCCACCCTTTTCCATCCATCAATCCGCTCAATTTTAACCTCACCATCTTCCTCCACCTCAAAATCGCCTAGGCCCAACTCGCGTTGACCCCGACCCCTGGACAACCGACACTTTACGGACGTCCGGAGCCCCAGGAACGGCCGGACGACCGGAAAAACCCGGACGTCCGTGAAACCCTGACGAAACTGAAATTCTTCAATTTAACCACCACCACCACCACCCCACCTTCCACAACATCTTCCAAACCACATACACCACCATCCTCCCCAATACATCCTATGACGATTTTGCCACATTTTGGTCCTTGAGATTTTGAGTTGTGGTTCCCGTGTCCTATTGTGTTTCGGCTATCTAGTGATGCGGAGCATCCCACGTTCATCCCCATGTACACTCCCACTACTCTCCAAGCCCCAAGTGGACATATGACGAGACCTCGAACAAACGCCATTGGACACAAGGTGAACTTGCTCCTCTTCGAACCTTCACTTTCTACATGTGAGACATGGCTTCTACCTCCAACGTGTGTCCTATGCATCATCGGGTACTTGGAGGAAAGCCAGAGAGCCACCACACCCAACAGACGAGCTAGAGAGGACGCCAAGTACAAGGACCAAGAGAAGAAGCTGCCTGGTTAGCACGGCGGACGTCCGACCAGGACCGGACGTCCGACGACTCGAGTTCGGACGACCGACCAAGGCCGGACGTCCGACGACCATCAGCCACCGGACGACCGACAACGTCCGGAAATCCGACAAATCCACGCCCGAGCCAAATCGCCGGACGTCCGACAAGTACCGAACGACCGGACCCTTGCGAGCCATCGGACGTCCGGTACCCGTCGGACGACTGGCGCCTGTGCGCTGCCATGTGTTGGGCTGCAGCCCATGTACCCCTTCACTTACCCCTTCGTGGCTCTAGACTATATGATGTAGGGCGGAACCCTACGTGGACGATCTTTCACGTTGGAGCGGATCCTACGGTGAATCACGACGAATAAGCGGAAGAACACGAGGAAATCACGAGGAGGAACGAGGGGAAAACACTCAACCACAAGGAATCGGTCACACAAGTGCTAGATCAAAGAACACAAAGAGATACACGAGATCCAAGGTCAACAAAGGGCGATACAAACGGTAGCCATTCTTCTCCGTGAGGAGGTCTTGAGGATGGTCTTCTCCGCAAAGGGAGGTCTTGAATCCAAGGTGGATCGTCTCCAAGAGGGGCCGCGGTCTCTCTCGTGGAGTAGATCCGGTATGGATGAGCGAAGCTCTATCTAATGAGCTAAATCAACGCTAACCCTAGAAAGAGGAAGGGGATGAAGTATATATAGTTTCGGGGGCGAAGGGGTACATGGGACACGTCCCGGATACACTGCACGCAGGCAGGGGAGGCCGGATGTCCGGGCGTCGGGCCGGATGTCCGGGCTTTCCCGAGACGCCGGATGTCCGGGCTAGGGGGCCGGATGTCCGGGCTGGCGGGGCCTTCCAGACGCAATCGGTGATGGAGGGCCAGATTTCGGGCGAAGGGGCGGATATCCGGCTTCCTAAGAGCGGATGTCCGGCCAGTAGAGTAGTAGTGGCTCTTCTTCCTTCTCCTTCCTTCGCTCACAAGACGCTTGGCCTTGGTCCTTGGGCTCTCAAGGTCTCCTCGTGTACCTGAGTATGCACAAGGTCCGCGCTTGAAGTAGCATCCATGTCTTACATGCGGAAAGGGAAGATTCGGAAAGGAGCGAGTTCACCTTAGGTCCAATGGTGCATAGTCGATGTCTCATCTCCTGTATCCTTGGGGCTTGGAGAGTAGTCGGAGTGTACATGGTGATGAACGTGGGATGCTCCGCATCATCTCCCCTCCCTTGGGAAAGATCCGACCTCGGATCGTGATCCTCATCACCATGGAAACGGTTGTCGTAGAGGGACTTGTAGTTGGACGAAGTGATCCAAGTAGTCCAAGGTGTCGCCGGAGTGATAGACATGCAAAAAGAGCAAACACAAGCAACACTCGGAAATACAATGGTTAGCGCACACAAAGTGTCCATCATGCAAGAATGAGTCCGTGCGGCAAGATTGGTCGTGACAAAGCGCATGAAGCTTATCAAGATGATCTAGAATGAGATGCAAAGCATTCATGGGAGGAAATGCAATCATTGTGCACACAAAGGTGTTGTGAATATGATGAATGCAACCACGGTGCAAAATGATGTCATAGTGAGACGGTTTATCAATAGCATGAATATGGCAATGGATGCTCAACATGTGTATGTTATCATGCAATTGATGATTGGCAATATGATCATAATGTATTAATATGCCATCAAGGAAGATCACAACAAATTTGCTAAGAAAATGCACAAGTTCATATATCATGGATGACATGGGAATACAAGATGCAACAAGGCAATCATAATGTGAGTCAATCCATGCATAGGGTGCAAACTTGTGGTGAGTATGATATGTCCATCGAGTATGAGTATGAGCACAATCAACAAATATGGAGGTGTTGGTATACCAATGCTCGATGTTGTGGCAAGAGTGGAAAACCAAAGGTGCATCCAATAAGTCCAAGCGCTCCTCAATGTGAAGGTCCATAGAGTCGATCTCCAATGTCGGTCCTCCATCCAATAGATGTATCATGTAGACAATAAGAAGGAAACAACAATGAAAGAGTGACCCATCCAATATGCAAACTTGAGGATGGCTCAAACGGAAGGAGTTCACCTTTAGTAGATTCTCGCAAATGATGGTGTTGCACATCGTGTATGCCTTCGCATGACCAAGTTGTCACATAACGGCATCGCCTTGTGAAACCTCCAAAATGAAAGAACATGACAAACACTCGGAAAAACAAATGAGGTTAGCGGAAATGCAAAACTTATCATTCGAGTGGTAAGATACCCAACAAGTGTATGCATCATGCTCATCATAAGAAAGTACAAGGGAGCGTTTCATAGTATGGAGGCATATGATGCAAGAACAACCAAATGCAATAGGAGCAATCAAACAAGCATGCATCACGAGTAATATGTCAAAGTCTCCAAGATCAATAAGCATAGTATGGTTGCACTCAATACAAGTGGATATGAGAGAGGCAACTAATAGAAACAAGAGACAATGATTAAGATATATCATGTGAGAGGCATGAGCATATATGTCATCAACCCAAGAAAGCGAGTAAGAGTGGAACATGGGTGATGCAACCAAGCAACCAATCATAGCAATCAAGTCAAGCAAGCTAGTAGTGCAAAGATGCAACATACTAGGAGGAATCATGGCAAGCATGTCGTGTGTGCAAATAGTGGGCATGAATAATTCACATGTCATAGCACAAGCATGAAAGCAAGATATGAGCAAAATAGCATCAATAGCATGGGGCACATGATAAACATGGCAAAAGCAACAAGGATCTCCACCAAGCATGCAAATACACATAGAAGTAGCATAATGATGAAACATGGGTAGATGCAAGCAAGGGTCACAAGTGCATGGCAAAGGCATAGAAGCAAGCATAACATGCAAAGTGAACACGGTAAAATGAGCATAAGGTGGCAAGTGGTAAATAGCCCATAGCCGTGTGAGAGCCAAGTAGAAGAGGTGCGCGTAGTCCTTGCGCGAAGGGAGCGGTGGTAAGGATAGTCCACGGGATCCCAAAGCATCATTGCTCTCAAGAGCTCGTTTCGTCAACTCATGGGATTGAGACGTTGACGAGTATACGTGCGTACCTACACGAAACAAAGACAAAGGAAAAATTGTGTGTGCGTGGTAGATGTATGCATCATCCATCATGATGCATACGTGCTTGTGTTGGTTAGCACCAAATATCCAATGCTCAAATAAATGAGATGCGTGATATAGAAACATGTCATCCATCATGATAGGTTTGTTGTTATGTATAGCATAATGGAGACTCAAATTGTGCAATGCATCATGAGAAATATCTAGAGCATTGTTATTCATGGGAAGCATATGGTGCACGCAATTATGGGAATCATGCAAAGTACGGAATGTATCAAAATCTCCTAATATGTATGAGGAAATTATGGGCGTCTCCTCATGAGCATTAATGGAAACATCACGTGGAGAATATTGACAACATCCAAAAAATGCATATTCGAAACAATGTGATCATGGCATGGAATAGTAGAGGAATTGCGCAAATCATGTAAAGGAAGCATGGCAATATCATCACAAGAGAAGCAAAAGCCAATGACCATCATCTCGTCATCTATGCCATAAGTGCAAATAGGGTTTATTTTAATGGGGCATGCATAGTTACTATGTTGAGATTGAAATGAGGCAATATGGGAGATCTCACTCATAGCATATGACAAGTTCAATGGATTGTCAAACATGAAGTGACCAATAGAATTTTCACAAGATGTCCTATGGAGCATAGCATCACAACTAGGCAACTCAACATGCTCATCATCATATTCATCATAAATAGGTAAGTCAAGGCATGAAGAAGTTTCACTAGCATGAAGCATGGTAATAGGTGGGTCAACATCATGGGAGCAATCGATGGTAAGATAGTCCACTAGTGGGACAAGAGAAGCACCATCACCTATGTTACCTTTGGAAGGTCGCTCGTGAGTTGTAGGTGAGGTGTTGAAGATCCATTCGTTGTCATCTTCGTCTTGATGGAACCATGTGGGGGGTGTATCATCGTCCACCATGGCCATCGCGCTCTCAATGTAGGGATGGACTCAAATGATGATAGGCATGTCGTCATGTAGGAGACCTAGCACCAAAGAAGAAAACACACTAGGAGTAGAGGTTAAGTCGTTAGAAATCATAGTGGCCTCACATGCCGTCTCAACTACCTCACTCACTAAGTGTTGTGGCTCACTCACTCCCTCAAGGATGCTCTCACTCGTATGGTGGGTGGAGTCACTCAAATGGCGTTCAACCTCACATAGGATGTGTGGCATGCTCTCATGTGTGGGGCTAGTGGTGGTCACACTCATCCTCTCATAGGAAATGCTCTCAATGTCACGTATGGTGGAGTCACTCATCTCTCTCATGGGGTGGTGGCTCTCCTCACGTGACAAATGGGGTAGCTCGACATATGTGGGTGCCGGAGAGATGTAGGTGCAAATGTCTCCATGCGCGGTCGCGTAGCTTGACTCGGAGTATGAGTCCAATGTGGGCGTCGTCTTCATGTTGTTGAAGAGGTTCGCGGCCGTCGTGGTCGAAGGGGATGGCCCTTGCTCGACCGTCTTGTCACCGTCTTGGTGTTGGAGGCCCATATGATGTGGCACCTCATAGCTCGTCTCCATGACCGAAGGGAGTTTCCCATGCTCGGCCATCGTCCTTGAGGGGCTTCCGAAGATGGAAGTGTCGCCCTCGCTCGTAGTTGGTCGCCTTGGACTTGATGAAGTCGATGTAGGCGTACTCGTGGGAAGTAGGCAAAGATGCCGTACGTCCAAAGGCGAAGATGCCTTGAGAACACTTGGCGAAGATGCCGAAGTGGTTGATGTAGCCGTAGCGCTGTCTTGGTGGTGCTCGTCTCGCGGTCTTCTCTTGTGCTTATGAAGCTTCGACTTGGCGTGAAGTAGGGCTTGTTGGGACTTGTGCCTTTGCGCTTGTTGAGCATCTTCATGATGATGGTGTCGTTGTCGCACTTGGGCTCGTAGTAGATGTCGTTCGTCGTCGTCGTGCACATGATGCTTGGAGGTGACTTGCCCTTCATGACGATGTTGATCACGAACGTGATGGTGGTCGCCATGTAGATGTGGACGACGACGATTTGCACTTGCATCTTTTTCGCGCTCCGAAGACTTGTGGCTTGAATGTCGCCGCCTTGAAGATGACGAAGGGGAAGAAGACTTGATCAAGGCCCGAATCTCCTCCATCCTTGCATCTTGCTGCTCTTTATGTGCGGCAAGCTTCTTGTCGAAGTAGTCCCTTCTCCTTGCTTCGGAGTGATGAATGTCGATGGAGATGTTCTCGATCGCGCTCGCAATCTTGATTGTGTGCCTTGCACTTGTCGTTGTAGATCAAGAGAGACGCTTTGGTGATGTAGTTGTTCACGCCGTCGTTGTTGTCGAAGACCGGAGATGAAATGCCTTGCCTATCCATCACAAGACTCGAGCAAATATGAGTGGGAGAAAGAGAAGAACTTATACCAATGTACCTTGACCGATGTTGACAATGAATCAAGTTCACTCAAATGGGGACAATGAAATAGCACTATTGGTACCAATCCTTGTCGGTTCTCACACCTACACAAGTAAAGCTTATGGAGGATCTCGGTGAGGATAGTGGCACAAAAATTTAATGTAAAATGTTAGCAAGAGTCAATAATGTTGAAAGAGATTCACAAATTCGCAAGTGAAACAAATGGACCAATAGCAAAGAATGGCACATGGAAACACACACACGGATAGATAAATGGGGTCGTGCAACCAACGAATGAGCACAAAATGTGGAATCCACGGAAAACGCTCGTGTTGCACAACTCAAGAGAGACGCTAGCACGATTGCTCAATAGGCGGATACGACACTTGTGCACAACCTACAAGATGCAGAATGGATGAACTTCTATCCCAAGTATGCTATGTATGTATGGTTCCCGGTGTTTCTCTCAAGATGATCCAAGATGATCGGATATGACAATCTTATATGCAATATGGTATGATGCTATGGCACTTGCTTACAAGCTTCTTTGCTCTCTTTCTTTTGCTTAAAAGCTTTTTTTTATGGCCACTTTGAACAATGCACAAACCAAGATAGCAATTGTGTGTATGCGGAACAAACTTGAGACACAATGGATGATATGATACCAATATGATATGGTATGGTATGTAATGGAATGTATGATCACTAATGTGCACAAGTAACGTTGCCGGCAATACTCAAATGGCTAGTCTCGATAGGCAAGTAACGCAAAATGGGCTAGGGGTTATCAATGCAATTTGCAAGGGGAATATACAATGGTGTCGTCGAGGTTACCGTCCTTTGCGATGATGAGTGGCGGTGTTCTTGATGTAGATACCAAGATGATGGAGACTCGTCCCTAAGTAGCCGAAACACCTTAGGAAACGGAAAAACCGCGAACTCAAAATCTCAAATGACAAATGTCAAATGGTGGTAGCGGGAATGCGGTGGTGGTTTGCACTTGGCAATGCGGAAGTGGAATGATGGGCTATACACGTGTCGGAGTTGAATTTGCCGTCCCTAAGTAGCCGAAACACCTTAGGAGACACAAGCCACAACTCAAACAAGCTCAAACAACTATTGGGTTAAGTTGAGGTGGTTGAAGTGTATGGTGGGCACGCCTATGCGGAAGTGGTGGTGGTGGTTGATGAAGAAGCAATCGTCCCTAAGTAGCCGAAACACCTTAGGAGAGTCGAATCACTACTCAAGCAACCACTAATGCTATGGGGAACAAAATTGGTTAGGTTGCGGAAGTCGGTGGTGGTTATGCGGAGGATGTGGTGGAAGCCCTAGGCAAAGATGCCAAAGTTCACAAAATTTGATGGAGTCAAATGATGATGGTAGTATGTTTATGGGAAGGGGGATGTCAATAGCTTCAAAACGAGCTAAAGAACGTCAAAATCAGTGATGTAGGGCGGAACCCTACGTGAACGATCTTTCACGCTTGGAGAGAATCCCTACGAGGAACACGAAGAACGAGTGGAAGAACACGAGGGAAAACAAGGGGAGAACGAGAGAGAGATCACTCAACCGACAAGAAAACGATCACACAAGTGCTAGATTATCAAACACATAGAGTGGCACAAGATTCAAGGACAACAAAGGGTAGGATACAAGGGTAGCCGTTCTTCTCCGCGAGGAGGTCTTGATGGGGTCCACCCTAGGAGGGGGTCTTGAATCCGCTTGGGGGATCTTCTCCGAAGAGGTCCTGAGCTCCGAGGAGAAGTAGCCAAGTGGATGAGCAAAGGCTCTCACACAAACATGAGCTAAACCTAAGCTAACCCTAGAAAGGAAGTGGAGGTGGTCTATTTATAGTCTAAGCCACGAAGGGGTAAGTGGGAGAGGATACAAGGCCAAGGCCAGCTGGCTGCCAAGACAGCAGTAGCGGTAGTACTGAGCTCATGGCCGGTAGTACCGCTGAGCGGTAGTACCGCTTGGAGGGGCGGTAGTACCGCTTGAGCGGTAGTACTGCTTGGAGGGGCGGTAGTACCGCTTGGGTGGCTATAGCGGTAGTACCGCTTGGGTGGGCGATAGTACCGCTGCTTACGAGCGGCCGGTTCTCTTCCTCCTTCTCTTCCATGCTTGGCCTTGGTCCTGGATCCTCCATGGTCGCCTCGGTTGTACCCGAGTGTATGCAAGGTCCAGGCATGAGGTAGTAGCCATGTCTCACATGTGGAAAGTGACGGTTCAAGAGGAGTGAGTTCACCTTGGGTCCAATGGCGCATAGTCGAGGTATCATCTTATGTATCCTTGGGGCTTGGAGAGTGGTTGGAGTGTACATGGGGATGAACGTGGTATGCTCGCATCATCTCCCTCCCTTGGGAAAGATCCGACCTCGGATCGTGATCCTCATCACCATGGAAACGGTTGTCGAGACGGACTTGTAGTTGGACAAAGTTGAAGACATGGCGCAATCCAAGTAGTCCAAGGTGTCGCGGAGTGATAGACATGGAAAAGAGCAAACACAAGAAACACTCGGAAATACAATGGTTAGCGCACCCAAAGTGTCCATCATGTAAGAATGAGTCCGTGCGGCAAGATTGGTCGTGACAAAACGCATGAAGCTTATCAAGATGATCTAGAATGAGATGCAAAGCATTCATGGGAACAAATGCAATCATTGTGCACTCAATTGTGTTATGAGTATGAGCAATGCAACCACGGTGCAATATGATGTCATAAAGGGATGGTGCATCAAAAGCATGAACATAGCAATGGATGCTCGATATGTGAATGTCATCATGCAATTGATGGTAGGCAATGTGATCATTATGTATGAATATGCCATCAAGAAAGATCACAACAAATTTGCTAAGGAAGTGAACAAGCTCAAATATCATGGATGACATGGGAATACAAGATGCAACAAGGCAATCACAATGTGTGTCAATCCATGCATAAGACGCAAATTTGTGGTGAGTGTGATATGTCCATCGAGCATGAGTATGAGCACAATCAACAAATATGGAGGTGTTGGTATACCAATGCTCGATGTTGTGGCAAGAGTGGAAAATCGAAGGTGCATCCAATAAGTGCGAGCGCTCCTCAATGTGAAGGTCCAAAGAGCCAATCTCCAATGTTGCTCCTCCATCCAATAGATGTAGCATGTAGACAACAAGAAAGAAACAACAATGAAAGAGTGACCCATCCAATATGCGTATTTGAGGATGGCTCAAAGGGAAGGAGGTCACCTTTAGGAGGATGTCGAAAATTTTGGTGTCGCACATCGTGTATGCCTTCGCATGACCAAGTTGTCGCATAACGGCATCGCCTTGTGAAACCTGCAAAATGAAAGAACATGACAAACACTCGGAAAAACAAATGAGGTTGGCGGAAGTGCAAAACTTATCATTCGTGTGGTAAAATACCCAACAAGTGTTCTCATCATTCTTATCATAAGAAAGGACAAGGTGTGGTATGGTATGGAAGCATAAGATGCAACTACAACCAAAGACAATAGGCTTAACCAAGCAAGCATGCATCACAAGTAATATGTCAAAGTCTCCAAGAGCAATAAGCATAGTATGGTTGCACTCAATACAAGGTGATATAAGAGATGCAACTAATGGAGGCAAGAGACCATGAACAATATATATCATGTGAGAGGCATGAACATATATGTCATCAACCCAAGAAAGCAAGTAATAGTGGAACATGGGCGATGCAACATAGGAAGCAATCATATCAATCAAGTGAAGCAAGCTAGTAGTGCGAAGATGCAACGTACTAGAAGGAATCAAGGCAATCATGTCATGTGTGCAAATAGTGGGCATGAATAATTCACATGGCATAGCACAAGCATGAAAGCAAGATATGAGAAAATTATCATCAATGTATTGGCGAGAGGCCATATGTAAATAGCAATGGATCATCATGACTCTCCCAACACAACAATCAACAATAGCATGGGGCACATGATAAACATGGCTAAAGCAACAAGGATCTCCACCAAGCATGCAAATACACATATGAGTATCGTGATGGTGAATCATGGGTATATGCAAGCAAGGGTCACAATTGCATGGCAAAGGCATAGAAGCAAGCATAACATGCAAAGTGAACACGATAGAATGGGCATAAGGTAACAAGTGGTAAATAGCCCAAAGCCGTGTGAGAGACAAGTAAAAGAGATGCGTAGTCCTTGTGCAAAAGGAATGGTGGGAATGAAAGTCCACGTGATCCCAAGTCATCGTTGCTCTCAAGAGCTCGTTTCGTCAACTCTTGGGATTGAGAAGTTGAAGAGTATGCATGAGTACCTACACAAAACAAAGACAAAGGAAAAATTGTGTGTGCATGGTATATGTACACATCATCCATCATGATGCGCATGCATGTGTCGGTTAGCACAAAATATCCAATGCTCAAATAAATGAGATGCGTGATATAGAAACATGTCATCCATCATGAGAGGTTTGTTATTATGTATAGCATAATGGAGACTCAAATTGTGTAATGCATCATGAGAAATATCTAGAGCATTGTTATTCATGGAATGCATATGGTGCAAGCAATCATGGAAATCATGCAAAGGATGGGATGAATCAAATCTCCAAACATGTATGAGGAAACTATGGGGTCTCCTCATGAGCAAGAGTAGAAATATCATGTGGAGAATATTGACAACATCCACAATAATGCATATTTGGAACAATGTGATCATGGCATGGAATATTAGATGAATTGCATAAATCATGTAAAGGAAGCATGGCAATATCATCACAAGAGAAGCAAAGGCCAATGACCATCATCTCGCCATCTATGCCATAAGTGCAAATGGGATTTATTTTAATTGGGCATGCATAGTTACTATGTTGAGATTGTAATGATGCAATATGGGAGATCTCACTCATAGCATATGTCAAGTTCAATGGATTGTCAAACATGAAGTGACCAATAGAATTTTCACATGATATCCTATGAAGCATAGCATCACAACTAGGCAACTCAACATGCTCATCATCATATTCATCATAAATAGGTAAGTCAAGGCATGAAGAAGTTTCACTAGCATGGAGCATGGTAATAGGTGTGTCAACATCATGGGAGCAATCAAGTCAAGAGAGTCCACTAGTGGGACACGAGAAGCACCATCACCTATGTTACCATTGGAGCGTCGCTCATGTGTTGTAGGTGAGGTGTTGAAGATCGCCTCGTTGTCATCTTCATCTTGATGGAACCATGTGGGGTGCATCATCGTCCACCATGGCCATCGCTGCGTCTCAATGTAGGGATGGACTCGCCGAGGATAGGCATGTCGTCATGTAGGAGACCTAGCACCAAAGAAGAAAACACACTAGGAGTAGAGGTTAAGTCGTTAGAAATCATAGTGGCCTCATGTGTCGTGTCAACTACCTCACTCACTAAGTGTTGTGGCTCACTCACTCTCAATATGATGCTCTCACTGTATGGTTGGTGGAGTCACTCAAATGGCTCTCAACCTCACATAGGATGTGTGGCATGCTCTCATGTGTGGGGCTAGTGGTGGTCACACTCATCCTCTCATAGGAAATGCTCTCAATGTCACGTATGGTGGAGTCACTCATGTCACTCATGGGGTGGTGGCTCTCCTCACATGGCAAATGGGGCATCTCAACATATGTGGGTGCCGAGAGATGTAGGTGCAATGTCTCCATGCTGTCGCAGTAGCTTGACTCGGAGTATGAGTCCAATGTGGGCGTCGTCTTCATGTTGTTGAGGAGGTTCGCGCTGTCGCCGTGGTCGAAGGGATGGCCCTTGCTCGACTGCCTTGTCACCGCCTTGGTGTTGGAGGCCCATATGATGTGGCACCTCATAGCTCGCCTCCATGACCGAAGGGAGTTTCCCATGCTCGGCCATCTTCCTTGAGGGGCTTCAAGATGGAAGTGTCGCCCTCGCTTCGTGGGTGGTCGCCTTGGACTTGATGAAGTCGAACCGCGGGGAAGTAGGCGAAGATGCCGACGTCCAAAGGCGAAGATGCCTTGAGAACACTTGGCTAAGATGCCAAGTGGTTGATGTAGCCGTAGCGCCGCCTTGGTGGTGGTCGCCTCGCGTCTTCTTTGTGCTTATGAAGCTCGACTTGGCATGAAGTAGGGCTTGTTGGAACTCGCATTTGCGCTTGTGAGCATCTTCATGATGATGATGTCGTTGTCGTGCTTGAGCTCGTAGTAGATGTCGCTCGTCGTCGTCGTGCACATGATGCTTGAGGTGACTTGCCCTTCATGACGATGTTGATCACGAATGTGATGGTGGTCGCCATGTAGATGTGGACGAGGACGATTTGCGCTTGCATCGCTTGGGCGCCCAAGACTTGTGGCTTGAACGTCGCCGCCTTGAAGATGACGAAGGGAAGAAGACTTGATCAAGGTTCAATCTCCTCCATCCTTGCATCTTGCTCCTCTTTATGTGCGGCAAGCTTTATCGAAGTAGTCCCTTCTCCTTGCTTCGAGTGATGAATGTCGATGGAGATGTTCTCGGCGCGCCTCGCAATCTTGATTGTGTGCTTTGCACTTGTCGTTGTAGATCAAGAGAGACGCTTTGGTGATGTAGTTGTTCACGCCGTCGTTGTTGTCGAAGACCGGAGATGAAATGCCTTGCCTATCCATCACAAGACTCGAGCAAATATGAGTGGGAGAAAGAGAAGAACTTATACCAATGTACCTTGACCGATGTTGACAATGAATCGAGTTCACTCAAATGCGGACAATGAAATAGCACTATTGGTACCAATCCTTGTCGGTTCTCACACCTACACAAGTAAAGCTTATGGAGGAGCTTGGTGAGGATAGTGGCACAAAAATTTAATGCAAAATGTTAGCAAGAGTCAATAATGTTGAAAGAGATTCACTAATTCGCAAGTGAAACAAATGGACCAATAGCAAAGAATGGCACACGGAAACACACACACGGATAGATAAATGGGGTCGTGCAACCAAGGAATGAGCACAAATGTGTAATCCACGAAAACGCCGTGTTGCACAACTCAAGAGAGACGCTAGCACGATTGCTCAATAGGCGGATACGACACTTGTGCACAACCTATAAGATGCAAAATGGATAAACTTCTATCCCAAGTATGCTATGTATGTATGGTTCCTGTGTTTCTCTCAAGATGATCCAAGATGATCGGATATGACAATCTTATGTGCAATATGGTATGATGCTATGGCTCTTGCTTACAAGCTCTTTGCTCTCTTTCTTTTGCTTAAAAGCTTTATTTCTTTTTTTTTTCTATGGCCACTTTGCACAATGCACAAACTAAGATAGCAATTGTGTATATGCGGAACAAACTTGAGACACAATGGATGATATGATACCACTATGATATGGTATGGTATGTAATGGAAGGTATGATCACTAATGTGCACAAGTAACGCTGCGCAATACTCAAATGGCTAGTCTCGATAGGCAAGTAACGCAAAAGTAAGGCTAGGGGTTAACAATGCAATGGCAAGGAATATACAATGGATGGATACCACGATACCAATATGATATGGAGGTTACCGCCCTGGCGATGATGAGTGGCGGTGTTCTTGATGTAGATACCAAGATGATGGAGACGCGTCCTAAGTAGCGAAACACCTTAGGAAACGGAAAACCGCGAACTCAAAATCTCAACGCCAAATGTCAAAATGGTGGTAGCGGGAATGCGGTGGTGGTTTGCACTTGCAATGCGGAAGTGGAATGATGGGCTATACACGTGTCGGAGTTGAAGTTGCCGTCCCTAAGTAGCCAAACACCTTAGGAGACACAAGCCACAACTCGAAAAGGCTCAATCAACAATTGCTTAAGTTGGGTTGCTCGTTGGGTTGCACAAGATACTACCAATATGATATGGAGGTTACCGCCTCAAGCATGGTGTTGTTTGGCAAGGTTATGTGGAAGTGGTGGTGGTGGTTGATGAAGAAGCAATCATCCCTAAGTAGTCAAACACCTTAGGAGACTCGAATCACTACTCAAGCAACCACTAATGCTATGGGGAACAAAATTGGTTAGGTTGCGGAAGTCGGTGGTGGTTATGCGGAGTCGATGTGGGAGGATGCCCTAGGCAAAGATGCCAAAGTTCACAAAATTTGATGGAGTCAAATGGTGATGGTAGTATTTTTATGGAAGGGGGTGTCAATAGCTTCAAACGAGCTAAAGAACGCCAAAATCGGACTCGGATGAATTAGTTATGGCCAAACGGTGAAACGGAAAAACTGAATCGGGTAGGGCGGTAGTACCGCTGGGGGCGGTAGTACCGCTCGTGCGGTAGTACCGCTTGAACGGGCGGTAGTACCGCCAGGTCGGGTTTTTTTCGCAAAAACTGGCTCGGAGGGGCGGTAGTGCCGCTTGAAGGGCGGTAGTACCGCTTGAGGTGCTAAGCGGTAGTACCGCTTGAAGGGCGGTAGTACCGCCGTGGTCGGGATTTTTCGCAACCGGATAGGGGCGCGATTTTGGGGGAAATGGATGATTTCGGGTCAAAATTGAGAGATTTCGTGGATGGAAAGTGGGGAAACTTGGGGAATGCTAGATCCACTTGAAACCAAGCAAATCCACGGATCAAAATCAACAAAACATCATCAAAACTAACAAATCACAAAAAATTTGGGGCTATTTTTGGTGGGGATTTTGGATTTAGGACTAAATCAACAAAATCAAGCTAGAAAAAGAGGGTAGGGGCTCCAAAAACGTGATCAACCTAAGCTCTGATCCATAGATGATGTAGGGCGGAACCCTACGTGAACGATCTTTCACGCTTGGAGAGAATCCCTACGAGGAACACGAAGAACGAGTGGAAGAACACGAGGGAAAACAAGGGGAGAACGAGAGAGAGATCACTCAACCGACAAGAAAACGATCACACAAGTGCTAGATTATCAAACACATAGAGTGGCACAAGATTCAAGGACAACAAAGGGTAGGATACAAGGGTAGCCGTTCTTCTCCGTGAGGAGGTCTTGATGGGGTCCACCCTAGAGGGGGTCTTGAACTGGCTTGGGGATCTTTCTCCAAGAGGTCCCGAGCTCCGAGGAGAAGTAGCCAAGTGGATGAGCAAAGGCTCTCACACAAACATGAGCTAAACCTAAGCTAACCCTAGAAAGGAAGTGGAGGTGGTCTATTTATAGTCTAAGCCACGAAGGGGTAAGTGGGAGAGGGATACAAGGCCAAAGGCCTGCTGGGGCAAGACAAAGTGGCGGTAGTACTGCTCATGGCCATAGGTACCGCTGAGCGGTAGTACTGGCTTGAGGGGCGGTAGTACCGCTTGAGCGGTAGTACCGCTGAGGGGCGGTAGTACCGCTTAGTGGCCTTAGCGGTAGTACCGCTGGAGTGGGCGGTAGTACCGCCTCTCGGAGCGCAGCCGTGTTCTCTCTGATAGAGGCAAAGGTGTCCCGCCTTTCGATGAGATGGTGGCTATCGCTTTACCATAGGAGGAAGTCGACTTTGACGATCCGACTACGAACGCAGCGAGGACGCCGCGCTTTAGCAATCGCTAAACCAACTTCGAGAGGTTATTGACCACGCCGAGCACGATCAACTGACCACGAGGGCCTGCTTCCCGCGAGCAAACGAAGAACAAGCAAGAAACTGAGATTGCAATCTGGATATTGCGAATATAAGATGAAAGCTTTATTGATCAAGGTGGGGTTCTGGACGCTTTGTCCGGTCGTTGAACACAAACGGCACGCCGGTTGCAGCTATGGCGAACTTTTAATCTAAACAAAACCCAAGGTCTAAACGGTGCCCTAAGGGCTGTATATATGGAGGAAGAGGGGGAATTTCGTGGCCCTTGGTGGAGGGGTCCAAATCAACCCTAACTCTTGTTTCCCCACACATACGGACTCTAAAAACAGCCTATACTTAAGTATTTCGAAATTACATGGGCCTGGCCCAATAATAAGGTGACGCAGCACCTAGAATAGCCTATGGACTAATATTATGAAGTGGCATCTTGTATATTTCGTCCAAGGCCTCATGCACTCATTAGGGTGGCTTCAAAGTCCTGAATCATCACTTGTAACTCCGTTTGTTCCCTTGCGCATGCCAACATCTCCATGCTTGAACTTGCTCCAATGTTCATCTTTCTTGTCCATGGTAGGCCCTTCATTTGTAAGCAAAACAAATGTATCCAATTTAGGCAGCATCATATTCTCATGAACATTAGAATCATTACCAAGAAACGAAAGTACCGATAATTTAATTGGCGCATGCGAGCTCTAGTAATTGGTCCAAGATATATAGCAGCAGGGGCTGTGGGTGTAACAATGGTATTGATGTCCTCATCATCCTCCCTTCTTGAAATGAAGTCGCCCTCGACGGAAGCTCATCTTCCTCACCCAAATAAGGCTTCAAATCTGCAATGTTAAAAGTGGACTAACCCCAAAATCTGCAGCAGCTCAAGTTTATATGCATTATCATTTATTTTCTAACACCTTAAATGGACCATCAAGACGTGGCATTAGCTTTGATTTGCGCAAATTAGGAAACCTATCTCACGCAAATGTAACCAAACAAGATCTCCAGTGCAAAGACAACATGTTTTCTACCCTTATCTCCAAAGAAGTTTATATTTAGCATTCATACGCTCAATGTTTTCCTTAGTTATCTCATGCATTTTAAAATCAATTCAGCACGCTCTTTAGCATCAAAATTAACCTTCTCCAAGATGGAAGAGGCAACAAATCAATAGGTGCACGAGGTAGGAAGCCATACACAATTTCAAAAGGGCACATCTTAGTAGTAGAATGCAATGAACGATTATAAGCAAATTCAATATGAGGCAAGCATTCTTCCCACATTTTCTTATTATTCTTCAAAACAGCCCTAAGCATAGTAGACAATGTTCTATTGACTACTTCAGTTTGTCCATCGCTTTGGGGTGACAAGTAGTACTAAAAGCAGTTTAGTCCCCAACTTAGCCCATAAACATCTCCAAAAGTGGCTAAGAAATTTAGTATCACGATCTGAAACAATAGTATTTGGCACACCATGCAAGCTTAATAATTTCACGAAAGAACAAATCAGCAACATTAACAAAGATCATCGCTTTTATGACATGGTATAAAGTGTGCCATTTTCGAGAATCTATCCACGACAACAAATATGCTATCCTCCCTTCTTTGTTCGAGGTAAACCTAAAACAAAGTCCATAGATATATCCTCCCAAGGAACACTAGGCACAGCAAAGGCATATATAAACCATGAGGATTGAGTCGTGACTTAGCTTTTTGACATGTAGTGCAGCGAGCAACAAAACGCCAACATCCCGCCTCATCTTTGGCCAAAAGAAATGTGTAGCAAGTATATCCTCCGCCTTCTTCACGCCAAAGTGTCCCATTAATCCTCCTCCATGCGCCTCCTGCAACAACAAAAGACTAACAGAGCTAGCAGGAATGCATAGCTTGTTAGCACGAACACAAAACCATCATTAATAACGAACTTGTTCCATGTTCTTCCTTCTTTACAATTCTGCATTACATCTTTAAAATCAGCATCATGCACATATTGATCTTTGATGGTCTCCAAACCAAATATTTTGAAGTCAAGTTGTGAAAGCATAGTATATCGACGAGACAAAGCATCAAGAATAACATTTTCTTTACCCTTCTTGTGTTTAATGACATAAGGGAAAGTCTCAATGAATTCAACCCATTTAGCATGTCTACGATTCAGTTTAGCTTGACTTTTAATATGTTTCAAAGATTCATGATCGAATGTATAACAAATTCTTTGGGCCATAAATAATGTTGCCATGTCTCTAAAGTCCTAACAAGAGCATATAATTCTTTGTCATAAGTAGAATAGTTCAGACTAGGCCCACTCAATTTTTCGTAAAAGTATGCAACAGGTTTGCCATCTTGTAATAACACACCTCCTAATCCAATTCCACTAGCATCACATTCAAGCTCAAAAGTCTTATTAAAGTCGAAGTTGGAGTAAAGGAGCATGTGTCAACTTATCTTTCAATACCGTGAAGGCTTCTTCCCGTAAGGGTACCCCAAACAAAAGGCACATCCTTCTTTGTAAGCTCATTGAGAGGTGCAGCAATGGTGCTAAAGTCTCTCACAAAACGCCTATAGAAACCAGCGAGTCCAAGAAAACTCCTCACTTGTGTGACTGCTTTGGGCTGCGCCAACTCTCAATAGCTTCAATCTTGGCTTTATCAACTTCAATTCCCTCGTGGAGTAACAACATAGCCAAGAAAAGATACTCGGTCGGTGCAAAAGGTGCACTTCCCAAGGTTACCAAACAAACGCATCACGAGAGCATTAAAACAGCACGAAATGTTCCAAATGTTCTTCCAAAGATTTGCTATAAATCAGTATATCATCAAAGTAAACTACCACAAATCGTCCAATGAAAGCACGAAAACTTCGCTCATTAATCTCATGAAAGTACTAGGTGCATTAGTTAACCCAAAAGGCATGACTAACCACTCATATAATCCAAACTTAGTTTTAAATGCTGTTTTCCATTCATCTCCCAATTTCATACGAATTTGATGGTATCCACTACGCAAATCAACTTTGGAGAATATTGTAGAGCCACTCAATTCATCAAGCATATCATCTAGCCTAGGAATAGGATGACGATAACTAATAGTAATATTATTAATGCCTCTACAATCAACACACATACGCCGACGCACCATCCTTTTTAGGCACTAGTATAATAGGAACAGCACAAGGACTAAGAGATTCGCAGATATAACCTTTGTCGAGCAGCTCCAGACTTGACGATAATCTCCTTCGCCTCCTCCGGATTGGTACGGTATGGTGCGCGGTTGGTAGCGATGCACCGAATTAAGTCAATTTGATGCTCAATCCTCGAATAGGTGGTAATCCCGTGGCACGCCTTGTGGAAAGACGCCAATAACTCCCGCAAAATGTTAGTGACAAAGAGGGGCAAAAGAGGAAGGCACGCCCTCGAATGAAAATAATGCCTCTTTGCACACAAAAGCATAGCAAACAGATTTGCTAGAATCTAGCTCATCAATATCAGATTTGGTGGCAAATAAACATGCACTTTTCAGTTTAATTTCAGAAGCAACATTAGATGGTTTATTATTAGGCTTCATTTGTTGCTCAAATTCTTTTGCCACAATCTGATTTTCACTCTTATTTTTCTCCTGTTTTGCTTTATTAGCTCTATTAATATCATCTTTCAAAATGGAATCAGAGTCATAGGAAGCAAAGTAATATTTTTATCCTTGTGAACAAGAGTATACTGATTGTTTCTACCATGGTGTACAGAATTTTATCAAATTGCCATGGTCTACCAAGTAATAAGGAACATGCTTGCATAGGTACCACATCACAATCAACATAATCAGCATATGTAGAGATACTAAAATGCACACTAACAAAGACGTGTTACCTTAACCTTGCCGCTGTTGTTGAACCATTGGATGTAGTAAGGATGTGGATGTGGTCTTGTGGTGAGAGAAAGCTTCCACCATATCCATGCTAGCCAAGTTGTTGCAGCTCCTCCATCTATGATGACGCTAATAGAACGCTCCTTCACAACTCCCTTTGTATGGAACAAGTTATGCCTCTGATTTTGCTCAGCTTGTGTAACCTGCACACTCAAAACACGTTGAGCAACTAAACATTCATACCTGCCAAGATCTTCAAAGAGCCATGTATTGCGCCTCATGATCGTAATCATCTCCACCGTGTTCTTCATGTGTAATAAGAGCCAAAGTCTCTTCATCATAGTCACTAGCGACTCATACCCACCATCCTCAAGAGCAATCATCACACGCTGAGATTGGCATTCTCTCAAGAAAATGTCCTCTTCCCTTACAACGACGACAAATAATATCACTTGTGTGCCCTGCTGACGCCATGGAAGAAGAAGAGCTCTGTAGGCCCAAAGTGTACTCTTGGCGATAGTGGTGGTTGTGCCTGCTTTCTTGTATCACGGTTGAGGTGGCAGCCACGGAGGTGCCGTGTAGTAGAACGTGGGAAGTAGATGATGCACGTGGTGTCCATGATGAAGGTCGACCTGCAGAAAGTTAGTCCGCGCCAAGGCCTGCCGATCCTGCACTTCACGCTCAGCTTTACAAGCAAGATGGAATAATCGAGTGATATTATTATAATCCTTGTAGTCTAGAATGGTCTGAATCTCTATTTAATCCACCCAGTAAAACGTGCAAGCATAGCTTCATTCTCCTCAACAATACCACATCTAATCAAGCCAGTTTGTAATTCCCGATAATATTCTTCACCGAATTTTTCCTTGTCTTAAGCGCTGCAATTTTTGAAGTAATTCACGCTGATAATATGGTGGAACCCAACGAGTACGCATAGCAGTTTTCAAAGCAGCCCAAGTAGCTGAACAGATATAATCTACAATGTTCGCACCACCAAACACATGCAAAGCTAGTGAAAGCACAAACAAAGCAGCAGAACACGCCTCTCCTCGTGATATTGTAAACATGTAAATCGTTGTTCAGTTTCTAACTCCCAAGTAAGATATATATCAGAACATATCTACCCTCAAATGGTGGAATATTCAATTTCAGTTTAGGAGATGGTCATGATCTCGTACCTGAAGGGGAGCCCGAACATTGCCATTATTTGCATGTGGACGACCTGGTGGTTGTGGTGCTGGTGGTTGCACGTAGTTCTGATGTTGATCAACCTCATCCTCGTAAGCTCTCACATAATCATCCTCCCCCACCGCAGCAGCAGGAGCCATGTATATCAACAAAGAGCACCAAAGAGCTTGGCCAGCTCAAGAGGGACACGGAAGCTCATGGAGGGCTGTTTCACATGTGGAGGTAGTCCATGTTGTTGTAGTAGAGGTGCGTTAGGTGCAGCCGTGGTGGTGGTGGTAGACGCGCAGCAATTCATTAAACTTGTTATCGAGCTTTGTTTCGAACGCCTTCTCAATGCCATCTATCTTCTCCATGGCCTCTTCAAATCTATTTAGCACATCGTCCACCTGCCCACTCATCATTTGTTGAAACTTATCATGTAGCGCTTTGTTTGTCATGTTCTCCCAATAGTCTCGCCGGCTTGTGATCCTGCCATGGTTAGCAGCAATAGAAACACACAAGAATATGATTCGACAGACTACTAGGAAGTGGTGGTGGTGGTGTGGTGGACAATCACAACCGTCAAGCAAATCTCAAATTCTTACCAGTTCTACCAAAGAAGAAAGCGGTGATCGGCAACCGATGTAGTCAAAACTCTCAAAGCTTGATAGAGCGATTACTGTGAGAGTCAAACGCACGATGTAGATGTATGTGGAGCTGGAAGGCTTATAATATGGTAGCAAAAAGGGTCAGCAATAATCAATTCAGAGATGCAAAGTTGAATAAACGCCAACGACGGTAGATCGGTGGTGGTCCTAGGCTAGACCGCATAGAGACGCGAGCCTAGAACACTAACAAAATCACGGCGCTGCACGGAAACAACGGAAAAGCACACTGAATTTTTTTTTTCGCTTTTTTTTTTTTGCGCTTTTTTTTTTTTTTTGCTTTTTTTTTTTTTTTTTTGCGAAAAATCACTATAATGGCGAGTGTCTCAAAACTCTTCCGAGGTCAAACTGACAGGATGGGCACGAAATTTTTTCGACCAAAAATTTTTTTTTTTCGACCGCCTTGACCCAAAAACGAAACGGGTCAAAAAAACTTTCTATAACGGCGATCGCTCAATACACTTAGAAACACCTAAAATAGGATAGCCGTAAAATTTTTCGACAAGTGCGCTTTTCGGAAAAATTTTGGGCCTAAACGGGGTGGGTTCCAGGTTTCCCAAACCTACTCCGCAAGGAAACACGAATCGAAACTAGATGGATCTCAAAACAAACCTAATATGCAAGGACACATTGGTGGTCGAAACTAGATGGATCTCAAAACAAACCTAATATGAGAAGAACTCGGATTGGTGGTGGATATATGGTGGACGGATTGGTGGTGGTGGTGGTATAATTGGTGGTAGGTGGCATGGCGATGATGATGCAAGGGTATATGGATAACTTATGACCGGTGGTGGTAAAAGACTAGACGCTATGGTAACACGATGGTGGTAGCAAATTCAACAAAGCATGGATTATGCAAAGGCTCGCATTGGTTCGGATATGATGAACTAACCCTATGAATGTGGCTTTTTCAACTTTAGGTATGAAGGTCAAAATCTCACTAAGCAACCTGAAATTGATTGATAGAGGCAAAGGTGTCCCGCTTGAGGCAGATCCCAAGATGATGAGATTGACGATATTGAAACACCTTAAGACAAAAGAATCTCAAAAGCAAAAGATTGTGCAAAGGCAATATTGAAAGTATGATGAACTAACCCTAATTTTTTTGTGGCGGTGGCGGTAAGCAATGGTGGTAGATGGCAATGATGATGATGAAAAATCACCGAGCAATCTCCAAACAGGCTTAAAGCAAGTGACAACTTATGTGATGAGGACATCAATACCATTGTTACACCCACAGCCCCTCGCTATATATACGGACCAATTACTAGAGCTCACAAGACGCCAATTGAATTATCGTACTTTCGCTTCTTGGTAATGATTCTAATGTTCATGAGAATATGATGCTGCTTAAATTGGATACATTTGTTTTGCTTACAAATGAAGGGCCTAGCTTGGAGAAGAAAGATGAACATTGAGCAAGTTCAAGCATGGAGATGTTGGCATGCGCAAGGGGAACAAGAACGGAGTTACAAGTGATGATTCCAGGACTTTGAAGCCACCCTAATGAGTGCATGAAGGCCTTGGACGAAATATACAAGATGCCACTTCATAATATTCGTCCATAGGCTATTCTAGGTGCTGCGTCACCTTATTATTGGGCCAGGCCCATGTAATTTCGAAATACTTAAGTATAGGCTGTTTTAGAGTCCGTATGTGTGGGGAAACAAGAGTTAGGGTTGATTTCGACCCTCCACCAAGGGCCACGAAATTCCCCTCTTCCTCCATATATACAGCCCTTAGGGCACCGCTTAGACCTTGGGTTTTGTTTAGATTAAAAGTTCGCCATAGCTGCAACTTCGCAGCATTTCGCTTGTGTTCAACGACTGCATAAAGGCGCCACAGTAACCCCACCTTGATCAATAAAGCTTTCATCTTATATTCGCAATATCCAGATTGCAATCTCAGCTTGCTTGTTCTTCGCTTGCTCGCAGGAAACAGCCCTCGTGGTCGTTGATCGTGTTCGCGTGGTCAATAACCCTCGGAGTTGGTTTAGCGATTGCTAAGGCGCGACGCCTCGCACGCTCAGAGTCGGATCGCCAAGGTCGACTTCCTCCAAAACGATAGCCACCATCTCATCGAAACATCGGACACCTTTGCCTCTATCAAGTGGTATCAGATTTTCAGGTTGCTCGTGAGATTTTACAGTTTTTCGAGATTAGATCGAGTCTGTTCTTCATACCTAAAGTCCACGAAAAAGCCACAAAAAAATTAGGTTAGTTCATCATATCCAACCAATCTGAGCCTTTGCATAATCTTTTTAGGGTTTTGCTTTGTTGAATTTATGTTGCATCGCCGTGTCAAGTTGCTGGTCTTAGAGTCTAGTCTTTAGAGTTTCGAAGTTCGGTCATAAGTTGTCACGCCACCGCCGCACCATCATCATCGCCTTGCCATCTACCACCATTGCTTATCCGCCACCGCCTCAATCCGTATCCATATACCACCACCAATCCATCCATATACCACCACCGCTACCATATACCACCACCGCTGCCATATACCACCACCATATATCCACCACCAATCCGAAGTTCTTCTCATATTAGGTTTGTTTTCGAGATCCATCTAGTTTCCGATTCGTGTTTCCTTGCCGAGTAGGTTTCGAAAAAAAAAAAAAAAAAAAGAGTCTGAAACCACCTCCGCTTAGGCCCAAAATTTTCCAAAACGCACTTGTCAAAAAAATTTTCTCGCTATCCTATTTTTAGGTGTTTCTAAGTGGATTGAGACAACCATTATAGAAAGTTTTTTGACCTGCTTCAGCTTTTGGGTCCGGCAATAAAAAAAAAAAATTTTGTCGAAAAATTTCGTGCCCATCCCGCCATTGACCTCGGAAGAGTTTTGAGACACTCGCCATTATAGTGATTTTTCGCAAAAAAAAAAAAAAAAGCAGCAAAAAAAAAAAAAAAGCAAAAAAAAAAAAAAAGCGAAAAAAAATTCCAGAGTGTGCTTTTCCGTTGTTTCGCAGCAGCGCCGTGATTTTGTTAGTGTTCTAGGCTCGCCTCTAGCACGGTTCAGCCTAGGACCAAAGACAAGACTGCAAGTGAGCGCTTATTCAACTTTGCATCTCTGAATTGATTATTGCTAACCTTTTTGCTACCATATTATAAGCCTTCCCAGCTCCACATACATCTACATCGTATGCTTGACTCTCCCCGTAATCGCCTATCCAAGCTTTGAGAGTTTTGACTACATCGGTTGCCGATCACCGCCGCTGGGTAAGAACTGTAAGAATTTGAGATTTGCTTGACGGATTTGTGATCGCCCACCACACCACCACCACCACTTCCTAGTAGTCCGTCAATCATATTCTTGTGTGTTTCTATTGTCGCTAACCATGGCAGGATCACAAGTCGATTTAGACCGACCGGGAGAACATGACAAACAAAGCGCTACATGATAAGTTTCAACAAATGATGAGTGGGCAGGTGGACGATGTGCTAAATAGATTTGAAGAGGCCATGGAGAAGATAGATGGCATTGAGAAGGCGTCAAACAAAGCTCGATAACAAGTTTAATGAATTGCTCGCTGCCTACCACCACCACCACCGCTGCACCTAACGCACCTCTACTACAACAACACGGACTACCTCCACATCGCGAAACAGCCCTCCGCCGAGCTTCCCGTGTCCCTCTTCACCGCCAAGCTGCCGGTGCTGCTGTTGATACTTCGGGCTCCTGCATGCAAGGTGGGGAGGATGATTATGTGAGAGCTTACGAGGATGAGGTTGATCAACATCGAACTACGCAACCACCAAAGACCACAACCACCGTGTCGCCCACATGCAAATAATGGCAATGTTCGCTCCCCTTCAGTACGAGATCATGACCATCTCCCTAAACTGAAATTGAATATTCCACCATTTGAGGGTAGATATGTTCCTGATATATATCTTACTTGGGAGTTAGAAACTGAACAACGATTTACATGTTTACAATATCCCGAGGAGAGACGTGTTCCTCGCTGCTGTTTGTGCTTTCACTAGCTTTGCATGTGTTTGGTGGTCTGAACATTGTAGATTATATCCTGCTCCAGCTACTTGGGCTGCTTTGAAAACTGCTATGCCATCGCTGGTTCCACCATATTATCAACGTGAATTACTTCAAAAATTGCAGCGCTTAAGACAAGGAAAAATTCGTAGAAGAATATTATCGAGAATTACAAACCGGCTTGATTAGATGTGGTATTGTTGAGGAGAATGAAGCTATGCTTGCACGCTTTCGGGTGGATTAAATAGAGAGATTCAAACCATTCTAGACTACAAGGATTATAATAATATCACCGATTATTCCATCTTGCTTGTAAAGCTGAACGTGAAGTGCAGGATCGATGTGCCTTGGCGCGACTAACTTTTCTCGCAGTCGACCTTCATCATGGACACCACGCATCATCTACTTCCACACGCTCTACTACACCGCACCTCCGCCGGCTGCCACCTCCAACCGTGATACAAGAAAGCAGTGCACAACCACCACTATCTCGCCAAGAGCACACCGCTGGGCCTACACAGAGCTCTTCTTCTTCCATGGCGCCAACAGGCACACAAGTGATATTATTTGTCGTCGTTGTAAGGGAAGAGGACATTTTATGAGAGAATGCCAATCTCAGCGCAGTGATGATTGCTACCGAGGATGGTGGGTATGAGTCCGCTAGTGACTATGATGAAGAGACTTTGGCTCTTATTACACATGAAGAACACGGTGGAGATGATTCTGATCTTGAGACGCAATACATGGCTGTCAAGATGCCGACAGTATGAATGTTTAGTTGCTCAACGTGTTTTGAGTGTGCAGGTTACACAAGCTGAGCAAAATCAGAGGCATAACTTGTTCCATACAAAGGAGTTGTGAAGGAACGCTCTATTCAAGGCCATCATAGATGGAGGGAGCTGCAACAACTTGGCTAGCATGGATATGGTGGAGAAGCTTTCTCACCACAAGACCACATCCACATCCTTACTACATCCAATGGTTCAACAACAGCAAGGTTAAGGTAACACGATCGCTCGTGTGCATTTTAGTATCTCTACATATGCTGATTATGTTGATTGTGATGTGGTACCTATGCAAGCATGTTCCTTATTACTTGGTAGACCATGGCAATTTGATAAAAATTCTGTACACCATGGTAGAAACAATCAGATACTCTTGTTCACAAGGATAAAAATATTACTTTGCTTCCTATGACTCCTGATTCCATTTTGAAAGATGATATTAATAGAGCTAATAAAGCAAAACAGAGAAAATAAGAGTGAAAATCAGATTGTGGCAAAAGAATTTGAGCAACAAATGAAGCCTAATAATAAACCATCTAATGTTGCTTCTGAAATTAAACTGAAAAGTGCATGTTTATTTGCCACCAAATCTGATATTGATGAGCTAGATTCTAGCAAATCTGTTTGCTATGCTTTTGTGTGCAAAGAGGCATTATTTTCATTCGAGGACGTGTTTTCCTCTTTGCCCCCGCTGTCACTAACATTTTGCAGAGTTCACCGACGCCTTCCCACAAGACGTGCCACCGGATTACCACCTATTCGAGGGATTGAGCATCAAATTGACTTAATTCCCGTGCATCGCTACCCAACCGCGCACCATACCGCATCAATCCAGAGGAGACGAAGGAGATTATGCGCCAAGTACAGTGAGCTGCTCGACAAAGGTTATATACGCCAATCTCTTAGTCCTTGTGCTGTTCCTATTATACTAGTGCCTAAAAAGGATGGTACGTCACAGATGTGTGTTGATTGTAGAGGCATTAATAATATTACTATTCGTTATCGCCATCCTATTCCTAGGCTAGATGATATGCTTGATGAATTGAGTGGCTCTACAATATTCTCCAAAGTTGATTTATGAGTGGATACCATCAAATTCGTATGAAATTGGGAGATGAATGGAAAACAGCATTTAAAACTAAGTTTGGATTATATGAGTGGTTAGTCATGCCTTTTGGGTTAACTAATGCACCTAGTACTTTCATGAGATTAATGAACGAAGTTTTACGTGCTTTCATTGGACGATTTGTGGTAGTTTACTTTGATGATATACTGATTTATAGCAAATCTTTGGAAGAACATTTGGAACATTTACGTGTTGTTTTTAATGCTCTACGTGATGCACGCTTGTTTGGTAACCTTGGGAAGTGCACCTTTTGCACCGAATTTAGTATCTTTTCTTGGCTATGTTGTTACTCCACAGGAATTGAAGTTGATAAAGCCAAGATTGAAGCTATTGAGAGTTGGCCGCAGCCCAAAACGGTCACACAAGTGAGGAGTTTTCTTGGACTCGCTGGTTTCTATAGGCGCTTTGTGAGAGACTTTAGCACCATTGCTGCACCTCTCAATGAGCTTACAAAGAAGGATGTGCCTTTTGTTTGGGGTACCGCATGAAGAAGAAGCCTTCACGGTATTGAAAGATAAGTTGACACATGCCCTTTACTCCAACTTCCTGACTTTAATAAGACTTTTGAGCTTGAATGTGATGCTAGTGGAATTGGATTAGAGGTGTGTTATTACAAGATGGCAAACCTGTTGCATACTTTTCTCAAAAATTGAGGGCCTAGTCTGAACTATTCTACTTATGACAAAGAATTATATGCTCTTGTTCGGACTTTAGAGACATGGCAACATTATTTATGGCCCAAAGAATTTGTTATACATTCTGATCATGAATCTTTGAAACATATTAAAAGTCAAGCTAAACTGAATCGTAGACATGCTAAATGGGTTGAATTCATTGAGACTTTCCTTATGTCATTAAACACAAGAAGGGTAAAGAAAATGTTATTGCTGATGCTTTGTCTCGTCGATATACTATGCTTTCACAACTTGACTTCAAAATATTTGGTTTGGAGACCATCAAAGATCAATATGTGCATGATGCTGATTTTAAAGATGTAATGCAGAATTGTAAAGAGGGAAGAACATGGAACAAGTTCGTTATTAATGATGGTTTTGTGTTCCGTGCTAACAAGCTATGCATTCCTGCTAGCTCTGTTCGCCTTTTGTTGTTGCAGGAGGCGATGGAGGAGGATTAATGGGACACTTTGGCGTGAAGAAGACGGAGGATATACTTGCTACACATTTCTTTTGGCCAAAGATGAGACGGATGTTGAGCGCTTTGTTGCTCGCTGCACTACATGTCAAAAAGCTAAGTCACGACTCAATCCTCATGGTTTATATATGCCTTTGCTCGTGCCTAGTGTTCCTTGGGAGGATATATCTATGGACTTTGTTTTAGGTTTACCTCGAACAAAGAAGGGAGGGATAGCATATTTGTTGTCGTGGATAGATTCTCAAAATGGCACACTTTATACCATGTCATAAAAGCGATGATGTCGTTAATGTTGCTGATTTGTTCTTTCGTGAAATTATTCGCTTGCATGGTGTGCCAAATACTATTGTTTCAGATCGTGATACTAAATTTCTTAGCCACTTTTGGAGATGTTTATGGGCTAAGTTGGGGACTAAACTGCTTTTAGTACTACTTGTCACCCCAAACCGATGGATAAACTGAAGTAGTCAATAGAACATTGTCTACTATGCTTAGGGCTGTTTTGAAGAATAATAAGAAAATGTGGGAAGAATGCTTGCCTCATATTGAATTTGCTTATAATCGCTCATTGCATTCTACTACTAAGATGTGCCCTTTGAAATTGTGTATGGCTTCCTACCTCGTGCACCTATTGATTTGTTGCCTCTTCCATCTTCGGAGAAGGTTAATTTTGATGCTAAAGAACGTGCTGAATTGATTTTAAAATGCATGAGTTAACTAAGGAAAACATTGAGCGATGAATGCTAAATATAAACTTGTTGGAGATAAGGGTAGAAAACATGTTGTCTTTGCACCGGAGATCTTGTTTGGTTACATTTATGTAAGGATAGGTTTCCTAATTTGCGCAAATCAAAGCTAATGCCACGTGCTGATGGTCCATTTAAGGTGTTAGAGAAAATAAATGATAATGCATATAAACTTGAGCTGCCTGCAGATTTTGGGGTTAGTCCCACTTTTAACATTGCAGATTTGAAGCCTTATTTGGGTGAGGAAGATGAGCTCACGAGGACGACTTCATTTCAAGAAGGGAGGATGATGAGGACATCAATACCATTGTTACACCCACAGCCCCTGCTGCTATACATACTCGGACCAATTACTAGAGCTCACAAGACGCCAATTGAATTATCGTACTTTCGCTTTCTTGGTAATGATTCTAATGTTCATGAGAATATGATGCTGCCTAAATTGGATACATTTGTTTTGCTTACAAATGAAGGGCCTACTTGGACAAGAAAGATGAACCTTGGAGCAAGTTCAAGCATGGAGATGTTGGCATGCTAAGGGGAACAAGAACGGAGTTACAAGTGATGATTCCAGACTTTGAAGCCACCCTAATGAGTGCATGAGGCCTTGGACGAAATATACAAGATGCCACTTCATAATATTCGTCCATAGGCTATTCTAGGTGCTGCATCACCTTATTATTGGGCCAGGCCCATGTAATTTCGAAATACTTAAGTATAGGCTGTTTTAGAGTCCGTATGTGGGGAAACAAGAGTTAGGGTTGATTTCGACCCTCCACCAAGGGCCACGAAATTCCCCTCTTCCTCCATATATACAGCCCTTAGGGCACCGCTTAGACCTTGGGTTTTGTTTAGATTAAAAGTTCGCCATAGCTGCAACTTCGCAGCATTTCGCTTGTGTTCAACGACTGCATAAAGGCGCCACGTAACCCCACCTTGATCAATAAAGCTTTCATCTTATATTCGCAATATCCAGATTGCAATCTCAGTTTCTTGCTTGTTCTTCGCTTGCTCGCAGGAAACAGCCCTCGTGGTCGTTGATCGTGTCCGCTGCGTGGTCAATAACCCTCGGAAGTTGGTTTAGCGATTGCTAAGGCGACGCCTCGCACGCCAGAGTCGGATCGCCAAGGTCGACTCTACACGAAACGATAGCCACCATCTCATCGAAACATCGGGACACCTTTGCCTCTATCATTATGACCGGAACTCAAACTCTAAAAGACTAGACTCTAAGACCAGCAACTTGACACGACGATGCAAACGCAAATTCAACCAAAACCATCTCATCGAATGATGAACTAACCCTAATGTTTTTTTGTGGCTTTTTCGGGACACCTTGAAGAACAGCCTCTAATCTCGAAAACTCTCGAGAGGTTATTGACCACGCCGAGCACGATCAACTCCGACCACGAGGGCCTGTTTCCTGCGAGCAAACGAAGAACAAGCAAGAAACTGAGATTGCAATCTGGATATTGCGAATATAAGATGAAAGCTTTATTGATCAAGGTGGGGTTCTGTGGCGCCTTTGTCCGGTCGTTGAACACAAACGAAGCACGCGGGTTGCAGCTATGGCGAACTTTTAATCTAAACAAAACCCAAGGTCTAAACGGGGCCCTAAGGGCTGTATATATGGAGGAAGAGGGGGAATTTCGTGGCCCTTGGTGGAGGGGTCCAAATCAACCCTAACTCTTGTTTCCCCACACATACGACTCTAAAAACAGCCTATACTTAAGTATTTCGAAATTACATGGGCCTGGCCCAATAATAAGGTGACGTAGCACCTAGAATAGCCTATGGACGAATATTATGAAGTGGCATCTTGTATATTTCGTCCAAGGCCTCATGCACTCATTAGGGTGGCTTCAAAGTCCTGGAATCATCACTTGTAACTCCGTTCTTGTTCCCCTTGCGCATGCCAACATCTCCATGCTTGAACTTGCTCCAAGGTTCATCTTTCTTGTCCATGGTAGGCCCTTCATTTGTAAGCAAAACAAATGTATCCAATTTAGGCAGCATCATATTCTCATGAACATTAGAATCGTTACCCAGAAACGAAAGTACCTGATAATTCAATTGGCGTGCGCGAGCTCGAGTAATTGGTCCAGTATGTATAGCAGCAGGGGCTGTGGGTGTAACAATGGTATTGATGTCCTCATCAGGAAAACACTCAACCAACAAGGAATCGGTCACACAAGTGCTAGATCAAAGAACACAAAGAGATACGAGATCCAAGGTCAACAAAGGACGATACAAACGGTAGCCGTTCTTCTCCGTGAGGAGGTCTTGAGGATGGTCTTCTCCGCAAAGGGAGGTCTTGAATCCAAGGTGGATCGTCTCCGAAGAGGGGCGCGGTCTCTCGTGGAGTAGATCCGGTATGGATGAGCGAAGCTCTATCTAATGAGCTAAATCAACGCTAACCCTAGAAAGAGGAAGGGGATGAAGTATATATAGTTTGAGGGCAAGGGGTACATGGGACACGTCCGGATACATCGCACGCAGCGGGGAGGCCGGATGTCCGGGCGTCGGGCGGATGTCCAAGCTTTCGAGACGCCGGATGTCCGGGCTAGGGGCGGATGTCCGGGCTGGCGGGTCTTCGAGACGCTAATCGGTGATGGAGGGCCGGATTTCGGGCGAAGGGGCCGGATATCCGGGCTTCCGGCAGAGCCGGATGTCCGGCCAAGGGCGGATGTCCGGCCATTATGTAGTACTAGCTCTTCTTCCTTCTCCTTCCTTCGCTCACAAGACGCTGGCCTTGGTCCTTGGGCTCTCCAAGGTCTCCTCGGGTGTACCTGAGTATGCACAAGGTCCGCGCTTGAAGTAGCATCCATGTCTTACATGCGGAAAGGGAAGATTCGGAAAGGAGCGAGTTCACCTTAGGTCCAATGGCGCATAGTCGATGTCTCATCTCCTGTATCCTTGGGGCTTGGAGAGTAGTCGGAGTGTACATGGTGATGAACGTGGGATGCTCCGCATCACTATATATACTCCTCCACCTCCTCCTAGTTAGGGTTAGCGTTGATTTAGCTCATTTGTGAGATAGAGCTTCGCTCATCCATATCGGATCTTGATAGAGGCAAAGTGATAGAGGCGAGGGTCCCGATCTTTCGATGAGATGATAACTATCGATTTGGTGGAGACGACTTTGACGATCCGACTACAAACGTGCACGACGTTGTGCCTTAGCAATCGCTAAACCAATCTCCCGAGGTTCTTGACGATCTTTGGAAACACAATCAGCGACCACGAAGGTCTATTCCTGCAAGCAATCGAAGAACGAGCAAGAATATGATAAAGCAATCTGAATATTGCGAATATATATGAAGTATTGATAATGGTGGGGATCCGTAAGCGGCCTTGGTCTGGTCGTTGGACACAAACGAAGTACACGGTTGCAATGGCTAACTTTAACTAAAGAAATCCCGGAAAAAGCTACTAGATGGATCTACTTATATAGGAGCAAGGGGTGGCGGCCAAGGAGGTGGGAGGACGTCCCAAGGCAGCCTAACACTAACCCTAGGTCGTACAAGGCCAATGGGCCCAAGTGGAGGTGACATAACACCTTTGGACTTGTAGTTTGACTCGGATTCTGCTGCAGCATCAGATTGTTTCGTCCATAACTCAACGCTCCGGACGGATTTTAAGGTGATTCCAATTGGGTTGGAAAATGCACGAAATCTATTTTCCAAAAAAAAAAAGAATCAACCAATTTGGAGTCCGTATGAAAAAGTTATTGACATTTTGAATCAGGTATGTCTGTGCAGTCCGAATCTGAGTCCAGAACGTGAGAGACTTGGACTCTATCTTCTCTTGGGCCAAAAGTGACGTGAGAGAACTTTTTGAACAGGAGGTAAACATCTCTTTCTCCCTTATTTTCATATGTGGATTGTACAAATGTCCCATACACCTGCAATTAGACATGGCACAAAAGTTTGTGAAGTATTTTTGTCCTGAATGACATAAATAAATTATTGCATAGTTTGCATTAGAAATCACCTCACAAATATACATGTATGCAATATTTTTGGTCGTATCCAAGGTAGTCATGTCCTCATCATCCTCCCCTTCTTGAAAACAAAGCCGTCCTCGGCGTTGCTTAGTCTGAAATGTGGCTAACAAAAGAGACAAGGTGTAATGTCGTATATGTATATGTCATCCATTTTTACTTCCCTTGATTTTTGCACATATGACAGATTAATAGATGAGTAACTTGTATAGTTCATAAAATCTAAAGCCAAAACATTATCACAAGAAGTAGAAGGCGTGAAAATATTGCAACTCAGTTTGCACATATAAGTGAAGCTCTTATTCATTTCATTGACAATGTTCATCATTAAACCATCCCAACATTGGTGAATAAACCTTACTTGCATCAAGGTTACATGCTACAACATGCTTAAATAAGCATACATGCAATAAGTTATTCGACACAGAATCATCACCAAGATTAGAGGTCATATCAAAATGATTAAACATTGATTCTTTTGCATCAACAGTTAATTCAATGGGTGCACTCAAAATTGTTGGTATTTCAGTTGTTTGATCACATGAAGCATTCATGATAGTATCAAGATTCTCTAAAATAGGTGATGTGCTCAAATCACTGGTAACTCAACACATGATGCATTCAAGTTAACTAGGGATGCATCATTCTCATGTGAAGTTATATCATCAATACCTTCTATCGTTACCTTGTCGCAAAGACGTGGCTGATGTAGGTACGGAAGTTGACAATGCACCATACTCTTGAGCTGATGTCCCGCTCACAATCCGAGGTGGGGCTGATCTAGTAGGTGCAACGGTGGAAGAACCGACCGGCGGTGGTGAGCACGAACTGGAATAGTAGTTGTTGTAGTCACCCAATGCATCCTCCTGTATCTGTCTCTCAAAGGCACAAGCACGAACATACATACCAATAATGCAACGAGGAATATACTGAAATCTTGCCTGAATATCATGGTTCAAACCACCAAAAAATCTATTCATTGTATCATCCTTAGATTCTTCTATGTCACAATGATGCATATAAGATTTGAACTCTTGGTAGTAAGCGTGAACATTGTTGTTGCCTTGTTTAAATTGTTCAAATTTGCGAAGCAATTCACGACGATAGTAAGGAGGGAAAAAATGTTGTCTCATTACATCTTTCAAATCATTCCAAGTTGTGGGTTGGTTATCAATGTTTTTCTTACAATGCACACTCCACCAAATGAAGCAAAACCAAGAAAATGCTCTAGTGGCAGCTCGTACTCGCTCAAGTTCAGAAAAGTCATGGTTACTAAAAACTTGTTCTACTTCAAACTCCCAAGCTAGATAAATAGCAGGATTAAATCTACCCTCAAATGACGGTAAAGAGATAACCTGACCATGTGCTTGTGTGTGTTGTCCCAACTCTCGTGATGGTGAAGATGTGTCCGTCGTCCAAGAACTTCTATCTCCGGAACCTGTCATGATTAGCAGAAACAAGAAACAAAATTCGAGAATAATGTTCCTATGAACTACTAGGATGTGGTTGTAAAGTGCTCACAGTAAAGCAAATATCAATATCTTACAAGTTCTTGCCATGCAGCAGGTGGTGAGACGCAACCAGCGGTGTCAAGTAACTCTGAAGATTGTGTAAAGCGATTGCCAGGGGAACGTACGTATACACAATGTAGAAATATGGGGAGCTGGGTTGGCTATATATGGTAGCAATTTTTTATAGCAACAATCAATTCAAAGATGCAATGTTGAATACACGCTCAACGACGGTACTGTGCTGGTCCTAGGCTAGACCGGACTAGAGACGCGAGCCTAGAACACTAATGAGGTCACGGCGTAGCACAACTAGCATCAATGAAGGATAATAAGTAGCTCTGGACAGCAAGATATAAGTGAAGATCACAACGGCAGTAAAGATAATGATGTAAAACAACTGCCAAGCAGGATATACAACAACTCTCTCTCCAATTTTCTTCTTGACAAGTTTGAGCCAATTTTCTGATAACTTTTTTCAAAGAATGCTACTAACTCAAGCTTTCCAATGCAAAAAGAATCACTCAATTCCGAGTTGATATGAGGAGTCAAAAAATTCTAAAACTGGTTTGAAAAACTGGAATAAGCTGTGTTCACGAACTTTGGAGGGCAAAAAGACCTATTTAGAAGCCGATTTTGAGGTGCCAAATATTGAACTAGCTTCTGCAACTATTTAGATGCGGCTCGTCTCTAGCTTTAATTTGAGTACTCACGGAGCCAAAACGGACTTCGTATGAGGAAGTTATGCCTGTTTTACTGAACAGTGCACAAAACAGATTCCAATCCGAATTCAGCTACGAGATTGAGTCTAGATAGATCCGAACTTTGTTTTTTTTTTCTCTTTTTTCCTCACACTTTTTTTCCTTTTTCTTTCTCTCTTTTTTTTCCTCTGACTTTTTTTTACTTTTTTTTCTCTTTTTTTCTCTCTTTTTTTTCTGACTTTTTTCTTAATTTTTTTCTCTTTTTTTTTCTCTCTCCCTCTTTCCAAACAAATTAGATAAGATGCAGATTGGATCAAGTGAAGATGCGAACGATCTCAACTATGATTATGACAATGAACGGTGGGTAACACGTGGTGGAAATTGATGGATGGTGGTCAATGGAATGGATAACGATGCAGCGGCGGCGTGACTAATGTGAACCGAACTCGAAACTCTAAACGAACTAGACACTAAGACCAGCAACTCGACACGATGATGCTACCGATAATTCAATAATGCAAACAATGAAAAGAAAACTGCAAATGCTCAGACTAGCTTGGACAAAGGATGAATAGATCTAACTTTTTTGTGGCTTTTTCTTGGACAATAGGTAAGAAAATAAATCTAATCTAGGGATAATTGGAAATTCTCACCGAGCAAACTGAAAACTGATACCACTTGATAGAGGCGAGGGTCACGATCTTTCGATGAGATGATAACTATCGATTTGGTGGAGACGACTTTGACGATCCGACTACAAACGTGCACGACGTTGTGCCTTAGCAATCGCTAAACCAATCTCCCGAGGTTACTGACGATGCTGGAAACACAATCAGCCTGACCACGAAGGTCTATTCCTGCAAGCAATCGAAGAACGAGCAAGAATATGATAAAGCAATCTGAATATTGCGAATATATATGAAGTATTGATAATGATGGGGATCCGTAAGCGGCCTTGGTCTGGTCGTTGGACACAATCGAAGTACATGAAGTTGCAATGGCTAACTTTTAACTAAACAAATCCCCAGGAAAAAGCTACTAGATGGATCTACTTATATAGGAGCAAGGGGTGGCGGCCAAGGAGGTGGGAGGACGTCCCAAGGCAGCCTAACACTAACCCTAGGTCGTACAAGGCCAATGGGCCCAAGTGGAGGTGACGTAACACCTTTGGACTTGTAGTTTGACTCGGATTCTGCTGCAGCACCAGATTGTTTCGTCCATAACTCAACGCTCCGGACGGATTTTAAGGTGATTCCAATTGGGTTGGAAAATGCACGAAATCTATTTTCCAACAAAAAAAGAATCAACCAATTTGGAGTCCGTATGAAAAAGTTATTGACATTTTGAGTCAGGTATGTCTGCATGCGGTCCGAATCTGAGTCCGAACGTGAGAGACTTGGACTCTATCTTCTCTTGGGCCAAAAGTGACGTGAGAGAACTTTTTGAACAGCAGGTAAACATCTCTTTCTCCCTTATCTTCATATGTGGATTGTACAAATGTCCCATACACCTGCAATTAGACATGGCACAAAAGTTTGTGAAGTATTTTTGTCCTGAATGACATAAATAAATTATTGCATAGTTTGCATTAGAAATCACCTCACAAATATACATGTATTTAATATTTTTGGTCGTATCCAAGGTAGTCATGTCCTCATCACAAAGGTGTCCCGTCTTTCGATGAGATGATGGATATCGCTTTGGTGGAAGTCGACTTTGACGATCTGACTACGAACGTGCGAGGACGTCGCGCCTTAGCAATCGCTAAACCAACTCCGAGAGGTTATTGACCACGCCGGAGCACAATCAACCTCACCACGAGGGTCTGTTTCCTGCGAGCAAACGAAGAAACAAGCAAGAAACTGAGATTGCAATCTGGATATTGCGAATATAAGATGAAAGCTTTATTGATCAAGGTGGGGTTCTGTGATGCCTTCGTCTGGTCGTTGAACACAAACGAAGTACGCGAAGTTGCAGCTATGGCGAACTTTTAATCTAAACAAAACCCAAAGTCTAAACGACGCCCTAAGGGCTGTATATATGGAGGAAGAGGGGGGAAATTTCGTGGCCCCTGAGGGAGGGGTCCGAAACCAACCCTAACTCTTGTTTCCCCATACATACGGACTCTAAAAATAGCCTATACTTATGTATTTCGAAATACATGGGCATGGCCCAATAAAAAGGTGACGCAACACCTAGAATAGCCTGTGGACGAAAATTATGAAGTAGCATCTTGTATATTTCGTCCAAGGCTTCATGCACTCATTATGGTGGCTTCAATGTCCTAAAATCATCACTTGTAGCTCCGTTCTTGTTCCCCTTGCGCATGCCATCATCTCCATGCTTGTTCTTGATCCAATGTTCATCCTTCTCCAAGCTAGGCCCTTCATTTGCAAGCAAAACAAATGTATCCAATTTAGGCAGCATCATATTCTCATGAACATTAGAATCATTACCAAGAAACGAAAGTACCTGGTAATTTAATTGGCATGCGCGAGCTCTAGTAATTGGTCCAGTATGTATAGCAGTAGGGGTTGTGGGTGTAACAATCGTATTGATGTCCTCATCAGATCTACTCCACGAGAGAGACCGCGGCCCCTCTTCAGAGAAGATCCACCTTGGATTCAAGACCTCCTTTGCAGAGAAGACCATCATCAAGACCTCCTCACGGAGAAGAACGGCTACCGTTTGTATCGTCCTTTGTTGACTTTGGATCATGTATCTCCCTTTGTGTTCATCGATCTAGCACATGTGTGATTGATCTTGTTGGTTTGAGTGATTCTCTTGTGTTTTCCCCGTGATTTCCCTCGTGCTCTTCCGCTCGTTCTTCGTCTTCCTCATAGGGATCCTCTCCAAACGTGAAAGATCGTCCACATAGGGTTCCGCCCTACATCATCTTGGTATCAAGAGCCACGTTGATCACGTTTTGGAGCCCCTGCCCCATGTTTTCTAGCTTGATTTTGTTTTTTCTTCCTAAATCCGCAAATTCCCCACCAAAAATAGCCCCAAATTTTTTTGTGGTTTGTTAGTTTTGATGATGTTTTGTTGATTTTGATCCATGGATTTGCTTGGTTTCGAGTGGATCTAGCATCTCCTCAAGTTTCACCATCTTTCATCCACAAAACCTCCTCAATTTTGACCCCAAAATCCCAAAATTCCGCCCAAAATCGCGTCCTGAAACTCGCATCTCGAGTTGACCCCGACCCACCGGACGACCGACGTTTTACGGACGTCCGGAGCCCGAGGAACGACCGGACGTCCGACCTTTCCTAGACGACTGGAACCCCTAACCCGAACTGAATTTACGGATTTCCGACTTTCCCGGACGTCCGACGCCTCGGACATCCGACCTTTACGGACGTCCGTAACCTGTAGTTTCAGACTTCGGCTGATTTTTGTTTTGTCCATAACTAATTCATCCGAACTCCGATTTTAACGTTCTTTAGCTCGTTTTGAAGCTATTGACATCTCCTATCCCACAAAAATACCACCAACATCTTTTGACTCCATCAAATTTTGTGAATTTTGGCATCTTTGCCTAGGGCTTCCACCACATCCTCCGCATAGCCACCACCGACTTCCGCAACCTAACCAATTTTGTTTCCCATGGTTGTTTGAGTTGTGATTCGGGTCTCCTAAGGTGTTTCGGCTACTTAGGGACAGTTGCTTCTTCATCAACCACCACCGCCACTTCCTCATAGGCTTGACCACCATACACTTCGACCTCAACTTAACCAAATTTTGTTTGTGTTGTGAGTTGTGTCTCCTAAGGTGTTTCGGCTACTTAGGGACCGTGCTTCCAACTCTGACACCGAGTATAGTTCACCACCTTACCCTTCACTCCCGCATTGCGTACTCCAAAACCACCATTGCATTTCCGCAATCCATTGAGCTTCCGCAACCACCACCGCATTCCCGCTACCACCATTTGACATTTGTCATTTGAGATTTTGAGTTCGCGGTTTTTCCGTTTCCTAAGGTGTTTCGGCTACTTCGGGACGAGTATCCATCATCTTGGTATCTACATCAAGAACACCGCCACTCATCATCTCAAAGGACGGTAACCTCGACGACGCCATTGTACATTCCCCTTGCAATTGCATTGATAACCTCTAGCCCATTTTGCGTTACTTGCCTATCGAGACTAGCCATTTGAGTATTGTCGGCCACGTTACTTGTGCACATTAGTGATCTACACCATCCATTGCATACATACCATATCATATTTGATGCGGAGCATCCCACGTTCATCCCCATGTACACTCCAACTACTCTCCAAACCCCAAGTGGACATATGACGAGACCTCGAACAAACGCCATTGGACACAAGGTGAAGTCACTCCTCTTCGAACCGTCACTTTCCTCATGTGAGACATGGCTACTACCTCATGCATGGACCTTGCATACACTCAGGTACAACCGAGAGGACCATGGAGGATTCAAGGACCAAGGCCAAGCATGGAAGAAGAGAAGGAAGAAGAAGCAGGGACAAGCTTCTGGAAAGCCCGGACCTTCCGGCCCCCGGACCTTCCGGCCCCCGGACCTTTCGGCCTGCCCGGAACCTCCGGCCCCCGGAGTCTAGACCAGCCCCGAGCGCGCCAACACTCTGGATAGCCCGGAACTCGGCCGGAACCTGCCCGGAACTTCCGGAGCCCGGAACTTCCGGCCCTGCCCGGAACTTCCGGCCTGCCTGCGTGCAAAGACTCGGGCCGAAGCCCATGTAACCCTTTCCCACTTACCCCTTCGTGGCTTAGACTACAAATAGACCACCCCCTCCTCCTAGTTAGGGTTAGCAAAGGATTAGCTCATGTTTGTGTGAGAGCTTTGCTCATCCACTTGGTTACCTTCTCCTCGGAGACGTGCCTCCATCGGAGAAGATCCTTCCAAGCGGATTCAAGACCCCCTCTTGGGTGGCCCCCATCAAGACCTCCTCACAGAGAAGAACTCGGTTACCCTCTTGTATCGTCCTTTGTTGATCATGGATCGTGTGTCTCTCTTTGTGTTCATCGATCTAGAGCATGTGTAATCGAATCTTGTTGGTTTGAGTGACTCTCTTGTGTTTTCCCTCGTGATTTTCCTCGTGCTCTTCCGCTCGTTCTTCGTGTTCCTCGTAGGGATCCTCTCCAAACGTGAAAGATCGCCCACATAAGGTTCCGCCCTACATCATCTTGGTATCATGAGCCACGTTGATCACGTTTTTGGAGCCCCTACCCTTTGTTTTCTAGCTTGATTTTGTTGATTTCGTCCTATATCCGAAAATCCCCACCAAAAAATAGCCCCTAAATCTTTTTTGTGATTTGTTGGTTTGAATGATGTTTTGTTGATTTTGATCCATGGATTCGTTGTGTTTCAAGTGGATCTAGCTTTCCCCCAAGTTTCCCCACTTCCTATCCACAAAATCCCCCCAATTTTGACCTTGGAAATCGAGTTTTTCCGCCCCCGTTCTCAGATCTGGAATTTAGGGTTCGTCCCGGACGAAATTCCACGACCCCCGGAACTTCCGGCCTTCCCCGAAACTTCCGGCCCCCGGAACTTCTGGGCTAAACAGAAAGTTACACCAAAATCCCCTGACCCCGACTTTTCCGTGACCCCGGAACTTCCGCCACCCGGAACTTCAGAGTCGGAACTTCCGGCCGTAACCCCGGAACATCCGGCCTAACCAGAAACTTTCCCCGAAATCTCAGCATCAGCCTTCTTCACCATTTTCATCATAACTTTTTGCTCCGAACTCCGATTTGAGTGTTCTTTGGCTCGTTTTGAAGCTATCGACGTGCCCGAGGTCCTCACCTTGGTTTCACCACCTTTTGACTCCATCAAATTTTTGGTACTTTGGCATCTTTGCCAAGGGCTTCCACCATATCATCCGCATAACCACCATAGCCTTCCGCAACCTAACCAATTTTGTTCCCAATTGCATTTGAGGTTGTTTGAGTAGTGACTTGAGTCTCCTAAGGTGTTTAGGCTACTTAGGGACGGTTGCTTCTTCATCAACCACCACCATAACTTCCGCATAGGCTTGCACACCATACACTTCCGCCACCCCAACTTAACCCAATCTTGTTGTGTTGAGAGTTGTGTCTCCTAAGGTGTTTCGGCTACTTAGGGACCGTGCTACCAACTCCGACACTGTGTATAGCCCATCATTCCACTTCCGCATTGCCAAGTGCACACTACCACCGCTTTCCGCTACCACCATTTGATTTTTGTCCTTGAGATTTTGAGTTGTGGTTTTTCCGTTTCCTAAGGTGTTTCGGCTACTTAGGGACGAGTCTCCATCATCTTGGTATCTACATCAAGAACACCGCCACTCATCATCGCAAAGGACGGTAACCTCGACGACACCATTGTACATTCCCCTTGCAATTGCATTGATAACCCCTAGCCCATTTTGCGTCACCTACCTATCGAGACTAGCCATTTGAGTATTGCCGGCAATGTTACTTGTGCACATTAGTGATCATACTTCCCATAGCATACATACCATATCATCGTGGTGCATATCTTGGTATCATATCGTGTGTCACAAGATTGTTCCCGCATATACACAATTGCTATCTTGGTTGGTGCATTGTGCAAAAGTGGCCATACAAAAAAAAGAGAATAAGCATTTAAGCAAAGAAAAAGAGAGAGCAAAGAGCTTGTACGCAAGTGCCATAGCATCATACCACATTGCATATAAGATTGTCATATCCGATCATCTTGGATCATCTTGTGAGAAACATCGGGAACCATACATACATAGCATACTTGGGATAAAAGTCCATATATTTTGCATCTTATAGGTTGTGCACAAGTGTCGTATCCGCCTATTGGGAAATTGTGCTAGCGTCTCTCTTGAGTTTTGCAACACGAGTGTTTTGGTGGATTCCACATTTTGAGCTCATTCCTTAGTTGCACGGCCCCATTTATCTATCCGTGTGTGCGTTTCCGTGTGCCATTCATTGCTATTGGTCTACTTGTTTCACTTGCGAATTTGTGAATCTCTTTCAACATTATTGACTCTTGCTAACATTTTGCATCAAATTTTTGTGCCACTATCCTCACCGAGCTCCACCATAAGCTTTTACTTGTGTAGGTGTGAGAAACCGACAAGAATTGGTACCAATTGTGTTATTTCCTTGTTACACATTGAGTGATCATTGATCCATTTTCAACATCGGTCAAGGTACATTTGGTATAAGTTCTTCTCTTTCTCCCACTCATATTTGCTCGAGTCTTGTGATGGATAGGCAAGGCATTTCATCTCTGGTCTTCGACAGCAACGACGGCGTGAACAACTACATCACCAAAGCGTCCATCTTCGATCTACAACGACAAATGCAAGGCGCACAATCAAGATTGCAAAAGCGCATCGAGAACCTTTCCATTGACATTCATCACTCTGAAGCAAGGAAAAGGGACTACATCGACAGGAAGCTTTCCGCACATAAAGAGGAGCAAGATGCAAGGATGGAGGAGATTAGAGCCTTGATCAAGTCTTCTTCCCCTTCGTCATCTTCAAGGCGACGACATTCAAGCCACAAGTCTTCGGAGCACGAAAAGGATGCAAGCGCAACTCGTCCACGTCCACATCTTCGTGATGACCACCATCACAATCGTGATCACCATCATCATGAAGGGCAAGTAACCTCCAAGCAACAGGTGCACGACGACAATGAACGACATCTACTACGAGCTCAAGAACGACAACGACATCATCATCATGAAGATGCTCCACAAACGCCAACGTACAAGTCCCAACAAGCACTACTTCATGCCAAGTCCAAGCTTCATGGGCACAAAAGAAGACCGCGAGACGACCACCAGCAAGACGGCACTACGGCTACAACAACCACTTTGGCATCTTCGCCAAGTGCTATCAAGGCATCTTCGCCTTTGGACGCACGACATCTTCGCCTACTTCCCACTAGTACGCCTACAACAACTTCATCAAGTCCAAGGCGACTACCCACGAGCGAGGGAGACACTTCCATCTTCGGAAGCCCCTCAAGGAAGATGGCCGAGCATGGGAAATTCCCTTCGGTCAGGGAGACGAGCTACGAGGTGCCACATCATATGGGCCTCATACAAGACAGCGACAAGAAGGTTGAGCATGGGACTATCCCTTCAACCAAGGCGGCGATAGGAGTTGAGCATGGAGACATTTGCACCAACATCTCTCCGACACCCACATATCATGAGATGACCCAATTGCCATGTGAGGAGAGCCACCAACCTATGAGTGAGATGAGTGATTCCACCCTATATGACATTGAGTGCATTTCCTATGAGAGGATGAGTGTAACCACCACTAGCCCCACACATGAGAGCATGCCACACATCCTATGTGAGTTTGAGAGCCATTTGAGTGACTCCACAAACCATATGAGTGAGAGCATCAACCATATGAGTGAAAGCATCCTTGAGGGAGTGAGTGAACCACAACACTTAGTGAGTGAGGTAGACGGCATGTGAGGCCACCATGATTTCTAACGACTTAACCTCTACTCCTAGTGTGTTTTCTTCTTTGGTGCTAGGTCTCCTACATGACGACACGCCTATCCTCGACGAGTCCATCCCTCCAATGGAGACATCGATGGCCATGGTGGATGATGATGCACCCCCCACATGGTTCCATTAAGATGAAGATGACAACGAGTGGATCTTCAACACCTCACCTACAACACATGAGCGATGTTCCAAAGGTAACATAGGTGATGGTGCTTCTCTTGTCCCACTAGTGGACTCTCTTGACATTGATTGCTTACATGATGTTGATCCACCTATTCCCATGCTTCATGCTAATGCGATTTCTTCATGTCATGACTTACCTATTTATGATGAATATGATGATGAGCATGTTGAGTTGCCTAGTTTTGATGCTATGCTCCATAGGATATCATGTGCAAATTCTTTTGGTCACATCATGTTTGACAATCCATTGAACTTGTCATATGCTATGAGTGAGATCTCCCATATTGCATCATTTCATTCTCAACATAGTAACTATGCATGCCCCATTAAAATCAATCCCATTTGCACTTATGGCATAGATGATGAGATGATGGTCACTGGCTTTTGTTTCTCATGTGATGATATTGCCATGCTTCGTTTACATGATTTGCGCAATTCATCTACTATGTCATGGCATGATCACATTGTTCCGAATATGCATTGTTTTGGATGTTGTCAATATTCTCCACGTGATGTTTCTACTCTTGCTCATCAGGAGACCCCCATAGTTTCCTCATACATATTAGGAGATCTTGATGCATTTCATACCTTGCATGATTCCCATAATTGCGTGCACCATATGCATTCCATGAATAACAATGCTCTAGATATTTCTCATGATGCATTACACAATTTGAATCTCCATTATGACATGCATAACAACAAACCTATCATGATGGATGACATCTTTCTATATCACGCATCTCATTTATTTGAGCATTGGCTATTTTGTACTAACCGACACATGCATGTGCGCATCATGATGGATGATGTGTACATCTATCACGAACACACAATTTTCCCTTTGTCTTTGTTTTGTGTAGGTACCCACATACACTCGTCAACTTCTCAATCCCATGAGTTGACGAAACGAGCTCTTGAGAGCAATGATGACTTGGGATCCCGTGCACTATCCTTACCACCATTCCCTTTGCGCAAGGACTACGTGCATCTCTTTTACTTGTCTCTCACACGGCTATGGGCTATTTACCACTTCTCACCTTATGCTCATTTTACCGTGTTCACTTTGCATGCTAAGCTTGCTTCTATGCCTTTGCCATGCCATTGTGACCCTTGCTTGCATCTACCCATGATTCACCATTATGCTACTCCTATGTGTATTTGCATGCTTGGTGGAGATCCTTGTTGCTATCGCCATGTTTACCATGTGCTCTCTTGGAGACTTTGACACTTTACTTGTGATGCAAGCTTGTTTGATTGAGCCTATTGTATTTGGTTGTTCTCGCATCATATGCCTCCATACTATGAAATGCTCCCTTGTTCTTTCTTATGATGAGCATGATGCATACACTTGTTGGGTATCTTATCACACGACTGTTAGGTTTTGCATTTACTCTAACCTCATTTGTTTTTCCGAGTGTTTGTCATGTTCGTTCATTTTGAAGGATTCACAAGGTGATACCCTCATGAGACGTATTGGTTATGTGAAGGTGAGAAACTGATAGAGGCAAAGGTGTCCCGTCTTTCGATGAGATGTGGTTTTCGCTTTGGAGGAAGTCGACTTTGACGATCCGACTACTGACGTCTTGAGGACGTCGCGCTTTAGCAATCGCTAAACCAACTCCGAGAGGTTATTGACCACGCTGGAGCACGATCAACCTGACCACGAGTCTGCTTCCTGCGAGCAAACGAAGAACAAGCAAGAAACTGAGATTGCAATCTGGATATTGCGAATATAAGATGAAAGCTTTATTGATCAAGGTGGGGTTTCTGTGACGCCTTTGTCTGGTCGTTGAACACAAACGAAGTACGCGAAGTTGCAGCTATGGCGAACTTTTAATCTAAACAAAACCCAAGGTCTAAACGGTGCCCTAAGGGCTGTATATATGGAGGAAGAGGGGGGGAATTTCGTGGCCCTTGGTGGAGGGGTCCGAAATCAACCCTAACTCTTGTTTCCCCACACATACGGACTCTAAAAACAGCCTATACTTAAGTATTTCGAAATTACATGGGCCTGGCCCAATAATAAGGTGACGCAGCACCTAGAATAGCCTATAAACGAATATTATGAAGTGGCATCTTGTATATTTCGTCCAAGGCCTCATGCACTCATTAGGGTGGCTTCAAAGTCCTGGAATCATCACTTGTAACTCCGTTCTTGTTCCCCTTAGCATGCCAACATCTCCATGCTTGAACTTGCTCCAAGGTTCATCTTTCTTGTCCATGGTAGGCCCTTCATTTGTAAGCAAAACAAATGTATCCAATTTAGGCAGCATCATATTCTCATGAACATTGGAATCGTTACCAAGAAACGAAAGTACCTGATAATTCAATTGGCGTGCGCGAGCTCTAGTAATTGGTCCAGTATGTATAGCAGCAGGGGCTGTGGGTGTAACAATGGTATTGATGTCCACCCTCCGTTTAGGCCCAAAATTTTCCGAAAACGCACTTGTCGAAAAATTTTCTGGCTATCCTATTTTTAGGTGTTTCTAAGCGTATTGAGACAGTCGCCATTATAGAAAATTTTTTTTGACCCGTTTCCAGTTTTTGGGTCCGGGCAGTCGAAAAAAAAAATTTTGGTCGAAAAAATTTCGTGCCCATCCTGTCAGTTTGACCTGGGAAGAGTTTTGAGACACTCGCCATTATAGTGATTTTTCGCAAAAAAAAAAAAAAAGAGCAGCGCAAAAAAAAAGAAGCGCAAAAAAAAGAGCGAAAAAAAATTATTCCAGAGTGTGCTTTTCCGTTGTTTCCGTGCAGCGCCGTGATTTTGTTAGTGTTCTAGGCTCGCGTCTCTAGCACGGTCTAGCCTAGGACCAACCGAAGACCGTCGTTGAGCGTTTATTCAACTTTGCATCTCTGAATTGATTATTGCTGACCCTTTTGCTACCATATTATAAGCCTTCCCAGCTCCACATACATCTACATCGTGCGTTTGACTCTCCCAGTAATCGCTCTATCCAAGCTTTGAGAGTTTTGACTACATCGGTTGCGATCACCGCTTCTTCTTTGGTAAGAACTGGTAAGAATTTGAGATTTGCTTGACGGTTTGTGATATCCACCACACCACCACCACCACTTCCTAGTAGTCTGTCAATCATATTCTTGTGTGTTTCTATTGCTGCTAACCATGGCAGGATCACAAGCCGATTTAGACCGATTGGGAGAACATGACAAACAAAGCGCTACATGATAAGTTTCAACAAATGATGAGTGGGCAGGTGGACGATGTGCTAAATAGATTTGAAGAGGCCATGGAGAAGATAGATGGTATTGAGAAGGCGGTCAAACAAAGCTCGATAACAAGTTTAATGAATTGCTCGCGTCTACCACCACCACCACCGGCTGCACCTAACGCACCTCTACTACAACAACATGGACTACCTCCACATCGCGAAACAGCCCTCCGCCGAGCTTCCGTGTCCCTCTTCACCGGCCAAGCTGCTGGTGCTGCTGTTGATATACGTGGCTCCTGCTGCTGCGGTGGGGGAGGATGATTATGTAAGAGCTTACGAGGATGAGGTTGATCAACATCAGAACTACGTGCAACCACCAGCACCACAACCACCAGGTCGTCCTCATGCAAATAATGGCAATGTTCGGGCTCCCCTTCAGGTACGAGATCATGACCATCTCCCTAAGCTGAAATTGAATATTCCACCATTTGAGGGTAGATATGTTCCTGATATATATCTTACTTGGGAGTTAGAAACTGAACAACGATTTACATGTTTACAATATCCCGAGGAGAGACGTGTTCTGCTGCTGTTTGTGCTTTCACTAGCTTTGCATGTGTTTGGTGGTCGAACATTGTAGATTATATCCTGTTCCAGCTACTTGGGCTGCTTTGAAAACTGCTATGCGTGCTCGTTGGGTTCCACCATATTATCAGCGTGAATTACTTCAAAATTGCAGCGCTTAAGACAAGGGAAAAATTCGGTGAAGAATATTATCAGGAATTACAAACTGGCTTGATTAGATGTGGTATTGTTGAGGAGAATGAAGCTATGCTTGCACGTTTTACGGGTGGATTAAATAGAGATTCAGACCATTCTAGACTACAAGGATTATAATAATATCACTCGATTATTCCATCTTGCTTGTAAAGCTGAGCGTGAAGTGCAGGATCGGCAGGCCTTGGCGCGGACTAACTTTTCTCGCGGTCGACCTTCATCATGGACACCACGTGCATCATCTACTTCCACACGTTCTACTACACGGCACCTCCGTCGGCTGCCACCTCCAACCGTGATACAAGAAAGCAGGCACAACCACCACTATCGCCAAGAGTACACTGCTGGGCCTACAGAGCTCTTCTTCTTCCATGGCGTCAACAGGGCACACAAGTGATATTATTTGTCGTCGTTTTAAGGGAAGAGGACATTTTATGAGAATGCACATCTCAGCGTGTGATGATTGCTCTGAGGATGGTGGGTATGAGTCTGCTAGTGACTATGATGAAGAGACTTTGGCTCTTATTACACATGAAGAACACGGTGGAGATGATTCTGATCCCGAGACGCAATACATGGCTGCTTGAAGATCTTGACGGTATGAATGTTTAGTTGCTCAACGTGTTTTGAGTGTGCAGGTTACACAAGCTGAGCAAAATCAGAGGCATAACTTGTTCCATACAAAGGGAGTTGTGAAGGAACGTTCTATTCAGCGTCATCATAGATGGAGGGAGCTGCAACAACTTGGCTAGCATGGATATGGTGGAGAAGCTTTCTCTCACCACAAGACCACATCCACATCCTTACTACATCCAATGGTTCAACAACAGCGGCAAGGTTAAGGTAACACGTAATGTTAGTGTGTATTTTAGTATCTCTACATATGCTGATTATGTTGATTGTGATGTGGTACCTATGCAAGCATGTTCCTTATTACTTGGTAGACCATGGCAATTTGATAAAATTCTGTACACCATGGTAGAAACAATCAGTATACTCTTGTTCACAAGGATAAAAATATTACTTTGCTTCCTATGACTCCTGATTCCATTTTGAAAGATGATATTAATAGAGCTAATAAAGCAAAACAGGAGAAAATAAGAGTGAAAATCAGATTGTGGCAAAAGAATTTGAGCAACAAATGAAGCCTAATAATAAACCATCTAATGTTGCTTCTGAAATTAAACTGAAAAGTGCATGTTTATTTGCCACCAAATCTGATATTGATGAGCTAGATTCTAGCAAATCTGTTTGCTATGCTTTTGTGTGCAAAGAGGCATTATTTTCATTCGAGGACGTGCCTTCCTCTTTGCCCCTGCTGTCACTAACATTTTGCGGGAGTTCACGGCGTCTTTCCACAAGGCGTGCCACCGGATTACCACCTATTCGAGGATTGAGCATCAAATTGACTTAATTCCCGTGCATCACTACCAACCGCGCACCATACCGTACCAATCCGGAGGAGACGAAGGAGATTATCGTCAAGTACAGGAGCTGCTCGACAAAGGTTATATCGCGAATCTCTTAGTCCTTGTGCTGTTCCTATTATACTAGTGCCTAAAAAGGATGGTGCGTCGGCGTATGTGTGTTGATTGTAGAGGCATTAATAATATTACTATTCGTTATCGTCATCCTATTCCTAGGCTAGATGATATGCTTGATGAATTGAGTGGCTCTACAATATTCTCCAAAGTTGATTTGCGTAGTGGATACCATCAAATTCGTATGAAATTGGGAGATGAATGGAAAACAGCATTTAAAACTAAGTTTGGATTATATGAGTGGTTAGTCATGCCTTTTGGGTTAACTAATGCACCTAGTACTTTCATGAGATTAATGAACGAAGTTTTACGTGCTTTCATTGGACGATTTTGTTGGGGAACGTAGTAATTTCAAAAATTTTCCTACGATCACGCAAGACCATGGTGATGGCATAGCAACGAGAGGGAAGAGTGTCCGTCCACGTACCCTCGTGAGACCGAAAGCGAAGCGTTATAACAACGCGGTTGATGTAGTCGATGCGTCTTCACGACCCGACCGATCCAAGCACCGAGCGTCACGGCACCTCCGAGTTACGCACACGTTCAGCTCGATGGCGATCCCGGACTCCGATCCAAAAAGTGTCGGGGATGAGTTCCGTCGACCGACGGCGTGGTGGCGATGATGATGCTCCACCGGCGCAGGGCTTCGCCTAAGCTCATGACGATATGACTTCTCCAGCAGGGCTTCGCCTAAGCTCATGACGATATGACCGAGGTGGAATATGGTGGAAGGGGCACCGCACACGGCTAAGGAAAGATCCGTAGATCAACTTGTGTGTCATGGGGTGCCCCTGCCCTGTATATATAAAGGAGGGAAGGGAGGGGCTGGCCGGCCACCTATGGCTGCGCTGGGAGTCCTACTCCCACCGGAGTAGGATTCCCCCAATCCTAGTCCAACTAGGGTTTGACCAAGGGAGAGGGAGAGAGGCCACCCCTTCTCCTAATCCTAATAGGACTAGGGAAGGGGGAAGGCTGCGACCAGCATATGGCCCCCTTTCTCTTCCCCTAAGGCCCATCAAGGCCCATTGACTCCCGGGAGGTTCCGTAACCCCGGTACTCCGTAAAATTCCCAATTTCACCCGGAGTGATTCCGAGTCAAACATAGGCTTCAATATATCAATCTTTATGTCTCGACCATTTGAGACTCCTCGTCATGTCCGTGATCTCATCCGGGACTCGAACAACCTTGGTACATCAATATCATATAAACTCATAATAACTGCCATCGAAACTTTAGCGTGCGGACCCTACGGGTTCGAGAACTATGTAGACATGACCGAGACACCTCTCGGTCAATAACCAATAGCGGGACCTGGATGCCCATATTGGCTCCTACATATTCTCTGAAGATCTTTATCGGTCGACCGCATAACAACATCGTTGTTCCCTTTGTCATCGGTATGTTACTTGCCCGAGATTCGATAGTCGGTATCAATACCTAGTTCAATCTCGTTCTTGGCAAGTCTCTTTTCTCGTTCCGTAATACATCATCTCACAACTAACACATTTAGTTGTAATGCTTGCAAGGCTTATGTGATGTGCATTACCGAGAGGGCCCAGAGATACCTCTCCGACAATCGGAGTGACAAATCCTAATCTCGAAATATGCCAACCCAACATGTACCTTGGAGACACCTGTAATGTACCTTTATAATCACCCGATTCGTTGTGACGTTTGGTAGCACCAAAAGTGTTCCTCGGGCAAGCGGGAGTTGCATAATCTCATAGTCATAGGAACATGTATAAGTCATGAAGAAAAGCACTAGCAACAAACTATACGATCAGGTGCTATGCTAATGGAATGGGTCATGTCAATCAGATCATTCAACCAATGATGTGATCCCGCTAATCAAATAACAACTCCTTGTTCATGGTTAGGAAACATAACCATCTTTGATTAACGAGCTAGTCAAGTAGAGGCATACTAGTGACACTCTGTAGGTTTATGTATTCACACATGTATTATGTTTCCGGTTAATACAATTCTAGCATGAATAATAAACATTTATCATGATATAAGGAAATAAATAATAACATTATTATTGCCTCTAGGGCATATTTCCTTGAGTCTCCCACTTGCACTAGAGTCAATAATCTAGTTCACATCGCCATGTGATTTAACATCAATAGTTCACATCTATATGTGGTTAACACCCATAGTTCACATCGACATGTGACCAACACCCAAAGGGTTTACTAGAGTCGATAATCTAGTTCACATCGCTATGTGATTAACACCCAAAGAGTACTAAGGTGTGATCATGTTTTGCTTGTGAGATAATTTTAGTCAGCGGGTCTCATCACATTCAGAGCCGTAAGTATTTTGCAAATTTCTATGTCTACAATGCTCTTGCACGGAGCTACTCTAGCTAATTGCTCCCACTTTCAATATGTATCTAGATTGAGACTCGAGTCATCTAGATTAGTGTTAAAACTTGCATCGGCGTAACCTTTTACGGCGAACCTTTTTCACTTCCATAATCGAGAAACATATCCTTATTCTACTAAGGATAATTTTGACCGCTGTCCATTGATCTACTCCTAGATCTCTATTGCACTCCTTGCCAATCTTAGTGGTAGGGCATGCAATGATCTGGTACACACATGACATACTTTATAGAACCTATGGCTGATGCATAGGAATGACTTTCATTCTCTTTCTATCTTCTGCCGTGGTCGGGTTTTGAGTCTTACTCAATCTCACACCTTGTAACACAGGCAAGAACTCTTTCTTTGACTGTTCCATTTTGAACTACTTCAAAATCTTGTCAAGATATGTATTCATTGAAAAACTTTATCAAGCGTCTTGATCTATCTCTATAGATCTTGATGCTCAATATATAAGCAGCTTCACGAGGTCTTTCTTGAAAAACTCCTTTCAAACACTCCTTTATGCTTTGCGAATAATTCTACATTATTTCGATCAACAATATGTCATTCACATATACTTATCGAAATGTTGTAGTGCTCCCACTCACTTTCTTGTAAATACAGGCTTCTCCAATAGTCAGATAAAACCATATCTTTGATCAAAATCATCAAGCATATATTCCAACTCGAGATGCTTGCACCAGTCCATAGATGGATCATTGGAGCTTGCACATTTTGTTAGCTCCTTTAGGATTGACAAAACCTTCGGTTGCATCATATACAACTCTTCTTTAATAAATCCATTAAAGAATGTAGTTTTGACATCCATTTGCCAGATTTCATAAAATGTGGCAATTGCTAACATGATTCGGACAGACTTTAAGCATCGCTACAGTTGAGAAAATCTCACTGTAGTCAACACCTTGAACTTGTCAAAACCTTTTTGCGACAAGTCGAGCTTTGTAGATAGTAACACTACTATCAACATCTGTCTTCCTCTTGAAAATCCATTTATCTACATGGCTTGCTGATCATCGAGCAAGTCAATCAAAGTCCATACTTTGTTCTCATACATGGATCCTATCTCAGATTTCATGGTCTCAAGCCATTTCGCGGAATCTGGGCTCATCATCGCTTCCTCATAGTTCGTAGGTTTCATCATGTTCTAGTAACATGACTTCCAGAACATGATTACCGCACCACTCTGGTGCGGATCTTACTCTGGAAGACCTACGAGGTTTGGTAGTAACTTGATCTGAAGTTTCATGATCATCATCATTAACTTCCTCACTAATTGGTGTAGTAATCACCAGAACTGATTCTGTGATGAACTACTTTCCAATTCGGGAGAAGGTACAAATTACCTTATCAAGCTCTTTACTTTCCTCCCACTCACTTCTTTCGAGAGAAACTCCTTCTCTAGAAAGGATCCATTTTAGCAATGAATGTTTTGCCTTTAGATCTGTGATAGAAGGTGTACCCAACAGTTTCTTTTGGGTATTCTATGAAGACGCACTTCTCGATTTGGGTTCGAGCTTATCGGTGAAAACTTTTCACATAAGCATCACAACTTCAAACTTTAAGAAACGACAGCTTAGGTTTCTTGCTAAACCATAGTTCATACGGTGTCATCTCAGCGGTTTAGATGGTTGCCCTATTAAACGTGAATGCAGCTGTCTCTAATGCATAATCCCAAAGCGATAGTGGTAAATCGGTAAGATACGTCATAGATCGCACCATATCAAAATAAAGTACTGATTCTGACGTTCGGACACACCATAACGTTGTGGTGTTCCGGTGGCGTGAGCTGTGAAACTATTCCACATTGTTTTCATTGAAGACCAAACTCAGTAACTCAAATATTCATCTCCACGATCAGATCGCGAAACTTTATTTTCTTGTTTGCGATGATTTTCCACTTCACTCTGAAATTCTTTGAACCTTTCAACTATTTCAGACTTATGTTTCATCAAGTAGATATACCCATATCTACTCAAATCATCTTGTGAAGGTCGAAAAATAACGATACTTGCCACGAGCATCAACATTCATTGGATCGCATACATCGGTATGTATTATTTCCAATAAGTCGGTAGCTTGTTCCATTGTTCCGAGAACGGAGTCTTAGTCATCTTGCCCAAAAGGCACGGTTCGTAAGCATCAAATGATTCATAATCAAGTGATTCCAAAAGTCCATCGACATGGAGTTTTCTTCATGCGCTTTACACCAATATGACCTAAGCGGCGATTGCCACAAATAAGTTGCACTATCATTATTAACTTTGCATCTTTTGGTTTCAATATTATGAATATGTGTATCACTATGATCGAGATCCAATGAACCATTTTCATTGAGTGTGTAACCATATAAGGTTTTATTCATGTAAATGAACAACAATTTATTCTCTTACTTAAATGAATAACCGTATTGCAATAAACATGATTAAATCATATTTATGCTCAACACCAAATAACACTTATTTAGGTTCCACACTAATCCCGAAAGTATAGGGAGTGTGAGATGATGATCATATCAATCTTGGAACTACTTCCAACACTCATCGTCACTTCCCTTCAACTAGTTTCTTTCATTCGAAACTCCTGTTTGATTACTACTCTTAGCAACTGAACCAGTATCAAATACTTGAGGGGTTGCTATGAACACTAGTAAAATACACATCAATAATCTGTATATCAAATATACCTTTGTTCACTTTGCCATCCTTCTTATCCGCCAAATACTTGGGGTAGTTCCGCTTCCAGTGACCAGTTCCATTGCAGCAAAAGCACTTAGTCTCAGGCTTAGGTCTAGACTTGGGCTTCTTCACTCGAGCAACAACTTGCTTGCCGTTTTCCTTGAAGTTCCCTTCTTCCCTTTGCCCTTTTCTTGATTTCTACCTTCACGATTTTAGCATCGCGAAGAGCTTGGGAATTGTTTTCGTCATCCCTTGCATATTATAGTTCATCACGAAGTTCTAGTAACTTTAGTGATGGTGACTAGAGAATTCTGTCAATCACTATCTTATCTGGAAGATTAACTCCCACTTGATTCAAGCGATTGAAGTACTCAGACAATCTGAGCACATGCTCACTAGTTGAGCGATTCTCCTCCATCTTTTAGCTATAGAACTTGTTGGAGACTTCATATCTCTCAACTCGGGTATTTGCTTGAAATATTAACTTCAATTCTGGAACATCTCATATGGTCCATGACGTTCAAAACGTCTTTGAAGTCCCGATTCTAAGCCGTTAAGCATGGTGCACTAAACTATCAAGTAGTCATCATATTGAGCTAGCCAAACGTTCATAACGTGCGCATCTGCTCCTGCAATAGGTCTGTCACCTAGCGGTGCATTAAGGACATAATTCTTCTGCAGCAATGAGGATAAACCTCAGATCACGGATCCAATCCGCATCATTGCTACTAACATCTTTCAATACAATTTTCTCTAGGAACACATATAAAAACATAGGGAAGCAACAACGCGAGCTATTGATCTACAACATAATTTGCAAAATACTACCAGGACTAAGTTCATGATAAATTAAAGTTCAATTAATCATATTACTTAAGAACTCCCACTTAGAAAAATATCCTCCAATTCTCTAAGTGATTGCGTGATCCATATCAACTACACCATGACCGATCATCACGTGTGATGGAGTAGTTTCAATGGTGAACATCAATATGTTGATCATATCTACTATATGATTCACGCTCGACCTTCGGGTCTCCGTGTTCCGAGGTCATATCTTATATGCATAGCTCGTCAAGTATAACCTGAGTATTCGCGTGTGCAACTGTTTTGCACCGTTGTATTTGAGCGTAGAGCCTATCACACCGATCATCACGTGGTGTCTCAAAGACGAAGAACTTTCATAGCGGTGCATACTCGGGAGAACACTTCTTGATAATTTAGTAAGGGATCATCTTATAATGCTACCGTCAATCAAAGCAAAATAAGATGCATAAAGGATTAACATCACATGCAATCGATATAAGTGATATGATATGGCCATCATCATCTTGTGCTTGTGATCTCCATCTCCAAGCACCGTCATGATCACCATCGCCACCGTAGCGACACCTTGATCTCCATCGTAGCATCGTTGTCGTTTAGCCAACTATTGCTTCTCGACTATCGCTACGCTTAGTGATAAAGTAAAGCAATTACATGGCGTTGCATTTCATACAATAAGCGACAACCATATGGCTCCTGCCGATTGCCGATAACTTCGGTTACAAAACATGATCATCTCATACAATAAAATATAGCATCACGTCTTGACCATATCACATCACAACATGCCCTGCAAAAACAAGTTAGGCGTCCTCTACTTTGTTGTTGCAAGTTTTACGTGGCTGCTACGGGCTGAGCAAGAACCGTTCTTACCTCGCATCAAAACCACAGCGATACTTCGTCAAATAGACTCCGTTTAACCTTCTCAAGGACCGGGCGTAGCCACACTCAGTTCAACTAAAGTGAGAGAGACAGACACCCGCCACCACCTTTAAGCAGCGAGTGCTCACAGCGGTGAAACCAGTCTCGCGTAAGCGTCTGCGTAATGTCGGTCCGGGCGCTTCATCTCACAATACCGCTGAACCAAAGTATGACATGCTGGTAGGTAGTATGACTTGTATCGCCCACAACTCACTTGTGTTCTACTCGTGCATATGACATCAACGCATAAAACCTGGCTCGGATGCCCTTTGTTGGGGAACGTAGTAATTTCAAAAATTTTCCTACGATCACGCAAGACCATGGTGATGGCATAGCAACGAGAGGAAGAGTGTCCGTCCACGTACCCTCGTGAGACCGAAAGCGAAGCGTTATAACAACGCTGTTGATGTAGTCGTGCGTCTTCACGACCCGACCGATCCAAGCACCGAGCGTCACGGCACCTCCGAGTTCGCACACGTTCAGCTCGATGGCGATCCCGGACTCGATCCAGCAAAGTGTCGGGGATGAGTTCCGTCGACCTGACGGCGTGGTGACGATGATGATGCTCCACCGACGCAGGGCTTCGCCTAAGCTCATGACGATATGACTTCTCCAGCGCAGGGCTTCGCCTAAGCTCATGACGATATGACCGAGGTGGAATATGGTGGAAGGGGCACCGCACACGGCTAAGGAAAGATCCGTAGATCAACTTGTGTGTCATGGGGTGCCCCTGCCTCAGTATATAAAGGAGGGAAGGGAGGGGCTGGCCGCCACCTATGGCTGCGCACTGGGAGTCCTACTCCCACCGGAGTAGGATTCCCCCAATCCTAGTCCAACTAGGGTTTGACCAAGGGAGAGGGAGAGGGCGCCACCCCTTCTCCTAATCCTAATAGGACTAGGGAAGGGGAAGGCTGCGCCAGCATATGGCCCCTTTCTCTTTCCCTAAGGCCCATCAAGGCCCATTGACTCCCGGGAGGTTCCGTAACCCCGGTACTCGGTAAAATTCCCAATTTCACCCGGAGTGATTCCGAGTCCAAACATAGGCTTCAATATATCAATCTTTATGTCTCGACCATTTGAGACTCCTCGTCATGTCCGTGATCTCATCCGGACTCGAACAACCTTGGTACATCAATATCATATAAACTCATAATAACCATCATCGAAACTTTAAGCGTCACGGACCCTACGGGTTCGAGAACTATGTAGACATGACCGAGACACCTCTCGGTCAATAACCAATAGCGGGACCTGGATGCCCATATTGGCTCCTACATATTCTACGAAGATCTTTATCGGTCGAGACCGCATAACAACATCGTTGTTCCTTTGTCATCGGTATGTTACTTGCCCGAGATTCGATAGTCGGTATCCAATACCTAGTTCAATCTCACATTGGCAAGTCTCTTTTCTCGTTCCGTAATACATCATCTCACAACTAACACATTTAGTTGTAATGCTTGCAAGGCTTATGTGATGTGCATTACCGAGAGGGCCCAGAGATACCTCTCCGATAATCGGAGTGACAAATCCTAATCTCGAAATATGCCAACCCAACATGTACCTTCGGAGACACCTGTAATGTACCTTTATAATCACCCGATTCGTTGTGGCGTTTGGTAGCACCCAAAGTGTTCCTTGGGCAAGCGGAGTTGCATAATCTCATAGTCATAGGAACATGTATAAGTCATGAAGAAAAGCACTAGCAACAAACTATACGATCAGGTGCTATGCTAATGGAATGGGTCATGTCAATCAGATCATTCAACCAATGATGTGATCCCGCTAATCAAATAACAACTCCTTGTTCATGGTTAGGAAACATAACCATCTTTGATTAACGAGCTAGTCAAGTAGAGGCATACTAGTGACACTCTGTAGGTTTATGTATTCACACATGTATTATGTTTCCGGTTAATACAATTCTAGCATGAATAATAAACATTTATCATGATATAAGGAAATAAATAATAACATTATTATTGCCTCTAGGGCATATTTCCTTCAGATTTGTGGTAGTTTACTTTGATGATATACTGATTTATAGCAAATCTTTGGAAGAACATTTGGAACATTTACGTGCTGTTTTTAATGCTCTACGTGATGCACGTTTGTTTGGTAACCTTGGGAAGTGCACCTTTTGCACCGATCGAGTATCTTTTCTTGGCTATGTTGTTACTCCACAGGGAATTGAAGTTGATAAAGCCAAGATTGAAGCTATTGAGAGTTGGCCGCAGCCCAAAACGGTCACACAAGTGAGGAGTTTTCTTGGACTCGCTGGTTTCTATAGGCGTTTTGTGAGAGACTTTAGCACCATTGCTGCACCTCTCAATGAGCTTACAAAGAAGGATGTGCCTTTTGTTTGGGGTACCGCACAGGAAGAAGCCTTCACGGTATTGAAAGATAAGTTGACACATGCTCCTTTACTCCAACTTCCTGACTTTAATAAGACTTTTGAGCTTGAATGTGATGCTAGTGGAATTGGATTAGGAGGTGTGTTATTACAAGATGGCAAACCTGTTGCATACTTTTCTGAAAAAATTGAGTGGGCCTAGTCTGAACTATTCTACTTATGACAAAGAATTATATGCTCTTGTTCGGACTTTAGAGACATGGCAACATTATTTATGGCCCAAAGAATTTGTTATACATTCTGATCGTGAATCTTTGAAACATATTAAAAGTCAAGCTAAACTGAATCGTAGACATGCTAAATGGGTTGAATTCATTGAGACTTTCCCTTATGTCATTAAACACAAGAAGGGTAAAGAAAATGTTATTGCTGATGCTTTGTCTCGTCGATATACTATGCTTTCACAACTTGACTTCAAAATATTTGGTTTGGAGACCATCAAAGATCAATATGTGCATGATGCTGATTTTAAAGATGTAATGCAGAATTGTAAAGAGGAAGAACATGGAACAAGTTCGTTATTAATGATGGTTTTGTGTTCCGTGCTAACAAGCTATGCATTCCTGCTAGCTCTGTTAGTCTTTGTTGTTGCAGGAGGCGCATGGAGGAGGATTAATGGGACACTTTGGCGTGAAGAAGACGGAGGATATACTTGCTACACATTTCTTTTGGCCAAAGATGAGGCGGGATGTTGAGCGTTTTGTAGCTCGTTGCACTACATGTCAAAAAGCTAAGTCACGACTCAATCCTCATGGTTTATATATGCCTTTGCCTGCCTAGTGTTCCTTGGGAGGATATATCTATGGACTTTGTTTTAGGTTTACCTCGAACAAAGAAGGGAGGATAGCATATTTGTTGTCGTGGATAGATTCTCGAAAATGGCACACTTTATACCATGTCATAAAAGCGATGATGCTTGTTAATGTTGCTGATTTGTTCTTTCGTGAAATTATTCGCTTGCATGGTGTGCCAAATACTATTGTTTCAGATCGTGATACTAAATTTCTTAGCCACTTTTGGAGATGTTTATGGGCTAAGTTGGGGACTAAACTGCTTTTTAGTACTACTTGTCACCCCCAAACCGATGGACAAACTGAAGTAGTCAATAGAACATTGTCTACTATGCTTAGGGCTGTTTTGAAGAATAATAAGAAAATGTGGGAAGAATGCTTGCCTCATATTGAATTTGCTTATAATCGTTCATTGCATTCTACTACTAAGATGTGCCCTTTTGAAATTGTGTATGGCTTCCTTCCTCGTGCACCTATTGATTTGTTGCCTCTTCCATCTTCGGAGAAGGTTAATTTTGATGCTAAAGAACGTGCTGAATTGATTTTAAAAATGCATGAGTTAACTAAGGAAAACATTGAGCGTATGAATGCTAAATATAAACTTGCTGGAGATAAGGGTAGAAAACATGTTGTCTTTGCACCGGAGATCTTGTTTGGTTACATTTATGTGAGGATAGGTTTCCTAATTTGCGCAAATCAAAGCTAATGCCACGTGCTGATGGTCCATTTAAGGTGTTAGAGAAAATAAATGATAATGCATATAAACTTGAGTTGCCCGCAGATTTTGGGGTTAGTCCCACTTTTAATATTGCAGATTTGAAGCCTTATTTGGGTGAGGAAGATGAGTTTCCGTCGAGGACGACTTCATTTCAAAAAGGGGAGGATGATGAGGACATCAATACCATTGTTACACCCACAGCCCCTGCTGCTATACATACTGGACCAATTACTCGAGCTCGCGCACGCCAATTGAATTATCAGGTACTTTCGTTTCTTGGTAACGATTCTAATGTTCATGAGAATATGATGCTGCCTAAATTGGATACATTTGTTTTGCTTACAAATGAAGGGCCTACCATGGACAAGAAAGATGAACCTTGGAGCAAGTTCAAGCATGGAGATGTTGGCATGCGCAAGGGGAACAAGAACGGAGTTACAAGTGATGATTCCAGGACTTTGAAGCCACCCTAATGAGTGCATGAGGCCTTGGACGAAATATACAAGATGCCACTTCATAATATTCGTCCATAGGCTATTCTAGGTGCTGCGTCACCTTATTATTGGGCCAGGCCCATGTAATTTCGAAATACTTAAGTATAGGCTGTTTTAGAGTCCGTATGTGTGGGGAAACAAGAGTTAGGGTTGATTTGGACCCTCCACCAAGGGCCACGAAATTCCCCCTCTTCCTCCATATATACAGCCCTTAGGGCCCGTTTAGACCTTGGGTTTTGTTTAGATTAAAAGTTCGCCATAGCTGCAACTTCGGCATGCCTTTGTGTTCAACGACCGCACAAAGGCGTCCACAGAACCCCACCTTGATCAATAAAGCTTTCATCTTATATTCGCAATATCCAGATTGCAATCTCAGTTTCTTGCTTGTTCTTCGTTTGCTCGCAGGAAACAGGCCCTCGTGGTCGGTTGATCGTGCTCGGCGTGGTCAATAACCCTCGGAAGTTGGTTTAGCGATTGCTAAAGTATGCGCGACGTCTCGCACGTTCGTAGTCGGATCGTCAAGGTCGACTCCCACAGAAACGATAGCCACCATCTCATCGAAACATCGGGACACCTTTGCCTCTATCATCTACCAAGTAATAAGGAACATGCTTGCATAGGTACCACATCACAATCAACATAATCAGCATATGTAGAGATACTAAAATGCACACGAACAGTACGTGTTACCTTAACCTTGCCGCTGTTGTTGAACCATTGGATGTAGTAAGGATGTGGATGTGGTCTTGTGGTGAGAGAAAGCTTCTCCACCATATCCATTGATGTAGGGCGGAACCCTACGTGGGCGATCTTTCACGTTGGAGTGGATCCTACGGGGGAATCACGAAGAACGAGCGGAAGAACACGAGGAAATCACGGGGAGGAACGAGGGAAAACACTCAACCAACAAGGAATCGGTCACACAAATGCTAGATCAAAGAACACAAAGGGAGATACATGATTCAAGGTCAACAAAGGACGATACAAACGGTAGCCGTTCTTCTCCGTGAGGAGGTCTTGATGATGGTCTTCTCCGCAAAGGGAGGTCTTGAATCCAAGTGGATCTTCTCCGAAGAGGGGCCGCGGTCTCTCTCGTGGAGTAGATCCGGTATGGATGAGCGAAGCTCTATCTAATGAGCTAAATCAACGCTAACCCTAACTAGGAGGAGGTGGAGGAGTATATATAGTGCTAAGCCACGAAGGGGTAAGTGAGGGCGAAGGGGTACACGGGCTCGGCCCAATACACTGTGCACAGACAGGGCGGTAGTACCGGTCCTTCGGGCGGTAGTACCGCTTGAGGCGCATAGCAAGTAGTACCGCTATGATGGGCGGTAGTACCGCTCTGGAGCCGTTCGAACTCCGAAGTTTGTCGGACTTTGCGGAAGTGGAGTGGATGTAGAGCGGTAGTGCCGCTTGTGATGATAAGCGGTAGTACCGCTTGCTCCCAGCTTCTTCTTCCTTCTCCTCTTCCATGCTTGGCCTTGGTCCTTGGATCCTCCATGGTCGTCTCGGTTGTACCTGAGTGTATGTAAGGTCCATGCATGAGGTAGTAGCCATGTCTCACATGTGGAAAGTGACGGTTCGAAGAGGAGTGAGTTCACCTTGTGCCCTATGGCGTATGGTCGAGGTCTCGTCATATGTCCTCTTGGGGCTTGGAGAGTAGTTGGAGTGTACATGGGGATGAACGTGGTATGCTCCGCATCATCTCCCCTCCCTTGGGAAAGATCCGACCTCGGATCGTGATGCTCATCACCATGGAAACGGTTGTTGTAGACGGACTTGTAGTTGGACGAAGTTGAAGACATGGCGCAATCCAAGTAGTCCAAGGTGTCGCCGGAGTGATAGACATGCAAAAAGAGCAAACACAAGCAACACTCGGAAATACAATGGTTAGCGCATTTAAAGTGTCCATCATGTAAGAATGAGTCCGTGCGGCAATATAGTTCGTGACAAAGCGCATGAAGCTTATCAAAATGATCTAGAATGGTATGCAAAGCATTCATGGGAACAAATGCAATCATTATGCACACAATTGTGTTATGAGTATGGGCAATGCAACCACGGTGCAATATGATGTCATAATGGGATGGTGCATCAAAAGCATGAACATAGCAATGGATGCTCAATATGTGAATGTCATCATGCAATTGATGGTAGGCAATGTGATCATTATGTATGAATATGCCATCAAGAAAGATCACAAGAAATTTGCTAAGGAAGTGAACAAGCTCAAATATCATGGATGACATGGGAATACAAGATGCAACAAGGCAATCATAATGTGTCAATCCATGCATAGGGTGCAAACTTGTGGTGAGAATGATATATCCATCGAGCATGACATGTATGAGCACAATCAACAAATATGGAGATGGTGGTGTACCAATGCTCGATGTCGTGGCATGAGTGGAATTCCGAAGGTGCATCCCATAAGTCCGAGCGCTCCTCAAAGTAAAGGTCCATAGAGCCAATCTCCAATGTCGATCCTCCATCCAATAGATGTATCATGTGGACAATAAGAAGGAAACAACAATGAAAGAATGACCCATCCAATATGCAAACTTGAGGATGGCTCAAGAAGAAGGAGTTCACCTTTATGAGGATGTCGAAAATGTTGGTGTCGCACATCATGTATGCCTTCACGTAACCAATATGTCTCATGACGGTAATGCCTTGTGAATCCTTCAAAACGAAAGAACATGACAAACACTCGGAAAAACAAATGAGGTTAGCGGAAGTGCAAAACCTATCATTCGAGTGGTAAGATACCCAACAAGTGTATGCATCATGCTCATCATAAGAAAGTACAAGGGAGCATTTCATAGTATGGAGGCATATGATGCGAGAACAACCAAATACAATAGGCTCAAGTAAACAAGCATGCATCACAAGTGAAGTGTCCAAGTCTCCAAGATCATGAAGCATAGAGGTAACTATAGGAGGCAAGCGACAATAAACAAGATATATCATGTGAGAGGCATGAACATATATGTCATCAACCCAAGAAAGCAAGTGATAGAGGAACATGGGTGATGCAACATAGTAAGAAATCATAGCGATCAAGTCAAGCAAGCTAGTAGTGCGAAGATGCAACGTACTAGAAGGGATCATGGTAAGCATGTCATGTGTGCAAATAGTGGGCATGAATAATTCACATGTCATAGCACAAGCATGAAAGCAAGATATGAGCAAAATAGCATCAATAGCATGGGGCACATGATAAACATGGCAATAGCAACAAGGATCTCCACCAAGCATGCAAATACACATAGAAGTAGCATAATGATAAAACATGGGTAGATGCAAGCAAGGGTCACAAGTGCATGGCAAAGGCATAGAAGCAAGTATAGCATGCAATGTGAACACGGTAAAATGAGCATAAGGTGACAAGTGGTAAATAGCCCATAGCCGTGTGAGAGCCAAGTAGAAGAGGTGCGCGTAGTCCTTGCGCGAAGGGAATGGTGGTAAGGATAGTCCACGGGATCCCAAGTCATCATTGCTCTCAAGAGCTCGTTTAACAACTCATGGGATTGAGATGTTGACGAGTGTATGTGGTACCTACACAAAACAAAGACAAAGAGAAAATTGTGTGTGCGTGGTAGATGTACGCATCATCCATCATGATGCATACGTGCATGTGTCGGTGAGCACAAAATAGCCAATGCTCAAATAAATGAGATGCGTGATATAAAAACATGTCATCCATCATGATAGGTTTGTTGTTATGTATCGCATAATGGAGACTCAAATTGTGTAATGCATCATGAGAAATATCTAGAGCATTGTTATTCATGGAATGCATATGGTGCACGCAATTATGGGAATCATGCAAAGGATGGGATGAATCAAAATCTCCAAATATGTATGAGGAAACTATGGGGGTCTCCTCATGAGCATGAGTAGCAACATCACATGGAGAATATTGACAACATCCAAGACAATGCATATTTGGAACAATGTGATCATGGCATGGAATAGTAGATGAATTGCATAAATCATGTAAAGGAAGCATGGCAATATCATCACAAGAGAAGCAAAGGCCAATGACCATCATCTTGTCATCTATACCATAAGTGCAAATGGGATTTATTTTAATGGGGCATGCATAGTTACTATGTTGAGATTGAAGTGAGGCAATATGAGAGATCTCACTCATAGCATATGAAAAGTTCAATGGATTGTCAAACATGATGTGACCAATAGAATTTTCACAAGATATCCTATGAAGCATAGCATCACAACTAGGCAACTCAACATGCTCATCATCATATTCATCATAAATAGGTAAGTCAAGGCATGAAGAAGTTTCACTAGCATGAAGCATGGTAATAGGTGGGTCGACATCACGGTAGCAATCGATGGTAAGAGAGTCCACTAGTGGGACAAGAGAAGCACCATCACCTATGTTACCTTTGGAAGGTCGCTCATGAGTTGTAGGTGAGGTGTTGAAGATCGTCTCGTTGTCATCTTCATCTTGATGGAACCATGTGGGGGTGCATCATCATCCATCATGGCCATCGTCGCCTCCAATGTAGGGATAGACTCGTCAAGGATAGGCATGTCGTCATGTAGGAGACCTAGCACCAAAGAAGAAAACACACTAGGAGTAGAGGTTAAGTCGTTAGAAATCATAGTGGCCTCATGTGCCGTGTCAACTACCTCACTCACTAAGTGTTGTGGCTCACTCACTCCCAATATGATGCTCTCACTGTATGGTTGGTGGAGTCACTCAAATGGCGCCAACCTCACATAGGATGTGTGGCATGCTCTCAAGTGTGGGACTAGTGGTGGTCACACTCATCCTCTCATAGGAAATGCTCTCAATGTCACGTATGGTGGAGTCACTCATGTCACTCATGGGGTGGTGGCTCTCATCACATGGCAATTGGGGCATCTCGATATATGTGGGTGCCGGAGAGATGTAGGTGCAAATGTCTCCATGCGCGGTCGCGTAGCTTGACTCGGAGTATGAGTCCAATGTGGGCGTCGTCTTCATGTTGTTGAAGAGGTTCGCGCTCGTCGCCGTGGTCGAAGGGGATGGCCCTTGCTCGACCGTCTTGTCACCGTCTTGGTGTTGGAGGCCCATATGATGTGGCACCTCATAGCTCGTCTCCATGACCGAAGGGAGTTTCCCATGCTCGGCCATCTTCCTTGAGGAGCTTCCAAGATGGAAGTGTCGCCCTCGCTCGAGGTAGTCGCCTTGGACTTGATGAAGTCGATGTAGGCGTACACGGGAAGTAGGCGAAGATGCCGTACATCCAAAGGCGAAGATGCCTTGAGAACACTTGGCGAAGATGCCGAAGTGGTAGATGTAGCCGTAGCGCCGTCTTGCTGGTGGTCGTCTCGCGGTCTTCTCTTGTGCTTATGAAGCTTCGACTTGGCGTGTTGGGACTTGTGCATTTGCGCTTGGAGCACCTTCATGATGATGGTGTCGTTGTCGTGCTTGAGCTCGTAGAAGATGTCGTTCGTCGTCGTCGTGCACATGATGCTTGGAGGTGACTTGCCCTTCATGACGATGTGGATCACAAACGTGATGGTGGTCGCCATGTAGATGTGGACGAGGACGATTTGCACTTGCGCCGCTTAGGCGCCCAAGACTTGTGGCTTGAACGTCGCCGCCTTGAAGATGACGAAGGGGAAGAAGACTTGATCAAGGCCCGAATCTCCTCCATCCTTGCATCTTGCTCCTCTTTATGTGCGGCAAGCTTCTTGTCGAAGTAGTCCCTTCTCCTTGCTTCGGAGTGATGAATGTCGATGGAGATGTTCTCGATGCGCTCTCGCAATCTTGATTGTGTGCTTTGCACTTGTCGTTGTAGATCGAAGAGAGACGCTTTGGTGATGTAGTTGTTCACGCCGTCGTTGTTGTCGAAGACCGGAGATGAAATGCCTTGCCTATCCATCACAAGACTCGCGAAAATATGAGTGGGAGAAAGAGAAGAACTTATACCAATGTACCTTGACCGATGTTGACAATGAATTAAGTTCACTCAAATGCGGACAATGAAATAGCACTATTGGTACCAATCCTTGTCGGTTCTCACACCTACACAAGTAAAGCTTATGGAGGAGCTCGGTGAGGATAGTGGCACAAAAATTTAATGCAAAATGTTAGCAAGAGTTAATAATGTTGAAAGAGATTCACAAATTCGCAAGTGAAACAAATGGACCAATAGCAAAGAATGGCACACGGAAACACACACGGATAGATAAATGGGGTCGTGCAACCAAGGAATGAGCACAAAATGTGGAATCCACGGAAAACGCTCGTGTTGCACAACTCAAGAGAGACGCTAGCACGATTGCTCAATAGGCGGATACGACACTTGTGCACAACCTATAAGATGCAAAATGGATAAACTTCTATCCCAAGTATGCTATGTATGTATGGTTCCCGGTGTTTCTCTCAAGATGATCCAAGATGATCGGATATGATAATCTTATATGCAATGTGGTATGATGCTATGGCACTTGCTTACAAGCTTCTTTGCTCTTTCTCTCTTTTGCTTAAAAGCTTTATTTCTCTTTTTTTATGGCCACTTTGCACAATGCACAAACCAAGATAGCAATTGTGTGTATGCGGAACAAACTTGTGACACAAGATGATATGATGATACCAAGATGATATGGTATGTATGCAATGGATGGTGTAGATCACTAATGTGCACAAGTAACGTTGCGCAATACTCAAATGGCTAGTCTCGATAGGCAAATAACGCAAAAGTAAGGCTAGGGGTTAACAATGCAATGGCAAGGGGAATATACAAAGGAGGGATACCACGATACCAATATGATATGGAGGTTACCGTCCTTGGCGATGATGAGTGGCGGTGTTCTTGATGTAGATACCAAGATGATGGAGACTCGTCCCTAAGTAGCCGAAACACCTTAGGAAACGGAAAAACCGCGAACTCAAAATCTCAAACGTCAAATGTCAAAATGGTGGTAGCGGAAAGCGGTGGTGGTTTGCACTTGGCAATGCGGAAGTGGAATGATGGGCTATACACGTGTCGGAGTTGAAGTTGCCGTCCCTAAGTAGCCGAAACACCTTAGGAGACACAAGCCACAACTCGAAAAAGCTCAATCAACTATTGGGTTAAGTTGGGTTGTCGGAAGTGTATGGTGGGCAAGGTTATGTGGAAGTGGTGGTGGTGGTTGATGAAGAAGCAATCGTCCCTAAGTAGCCGAAACACCTTAGGAGACTCGAATCACTACTCAAGCAACCACTAATGCTATGGGGAACAAATTGGTTAGGTTGCGGAAGTCGGTGGTGGTTATGCGGAGGATGTGGCGGAAGCCCTAGGCAAAGATGCCAAAGTTCACAAAATTTGATGGAGTCAAATGGTGATGGTAGTATTTTTATGGGAAGGGGGATGTCAATAGCTTCAAACGAGCTAAAGAACGTCAAAATCGGACTCGGATGAATTAGTTATGGGCAAAACGGTGAAACTTCGAAAGCTGAAACTGGGTAGGGCGGTAGTACTGCTGGGGAGGCGCGGTAGTACCGCTCGTAGCGGTAGTACCGCTTGGAACGGGCGGTAGTACCGCTCGTGTCGGGTTTTTTCGCAAAATCTGGCTCTGGGGGGCGGTAGTGCCGCTTGGAAGGGCGGTTGTACCGCTTGAGGTGCTAAGCGGTAGTACCGCTTGGAAGGGCGGTAGTACCGCTCGTGTCGGGATTTTCGCAAATCCGGATAGGGCGCGATTTTGGGGCGGAAATGGATGATTTCGGGTCAAAATTGGAGAGATTTCGTGGATGGAAAGTGGGAAACTTGGGGAATGCTAGATCCACTTGAAACCAAGCAAATCCACGGATCAAAATCAACAAAACATCATCAAAACTAACAAATCACAAAAAAATTGGGGCTATTTTTGGTGGGGATTTTCGGATTTAGGACGAAATCAACAAAATCAAGCTAGAAAAAGAGGGTAGGGGCTCCAAAACGTGATCAACCTAAGCTCGATCCATAGATGATGTAGGGCGGAACCCTCGTGGGCGATCTTTCACGTTGGAGTGGATCCTACTGGGAATCACGAAGAACGAGCGGAAGAACACGAGGAAATCACGGGAGGAACGAGGGAAAACACTCAACCAACAAGGAATCGGTCACACAAATGCTAGATCAAAGAACACAAAGGAGATACATGATTCAAGGTCAACAAAGGACGATACAAGCGGTAGCCGTTCTTCTCCGTGAGGAGGTCTTGATGATGGTCTTCTCCAAAGGGAGGTCTTGAATCCAAGTGGATCTTCTCCGAAGAGGGCCGCGGTCTCTCGTGGAGTAGATCCGGTATGGATGAGCCAAGCTCTATCTAATGAGCTAAATCAATGCTAACCCTAACTAGGAGGAGGTGGAGGAGTATATATAGTGCTAAGCCACGAAGGGGTAAGTGAGGGCGAAGGGGGTACGGCTCGGCCCAATACACTGCAGCACGCACAGGCGGTAGTACCGGTCCTTGGGCGGTAGTACCGCTTGAGGCGCTGCAAGCGGTAGTACTGCTATGATGGGCGGTAGTACCGCCTGGAGCCGCTCGAACTCAAGTTTGTCGGACTTTGCTTGGAAGTGGAGTGGATGTAGATCGGTAGTGCTGCTTGTGATGATAAGCGGTAGTACCGCTTGCTCCCACTTCTTCTTCCTTCTCCTCTTCCATGCTTGGCCTTGGTCCTTGGATCCTCCATGGTCGTCTCGGTTGTACCTGAGTGTATGTAAGGTCCATGCATGAGGTAGTAGCCATGTCTCACATGTGGAAAGTGACGGTTCGAAGAGGAGTGAGTTCACCTTGTGCCCTATGGCGTATGGTCGAGGTCTCGTCATATGTCCTCTTGGGGCTTGGAGAGTAGTTGGAGTGTACATGGGGATGAACGTGGTATGCTCCGCATCATCCATGCTAGCCAAGTTGTTGCAGCTCCCTCCATCTATGATGACGCGAATAGAACGTTCCTTCACAACTCCCTTTGTATGGAACAAGTTATGCCTCTGATTTTGCTCAGCTTGTGTAACCTGCACACTCAAAACACGTTGAGCAACTAAACATTCATACCGTCAAAGATCTTCAGCAGCCATGTATTGCGTCTCGGATCGTAATCATCTCCACCGTGTTCTTCATGTGTAATAAGAGCCAAAGTCTCTTCATCATAGTCACTAGCAGACTCATACCCACCATCCTCGTGAGCAATCATCACATGCTGAGATTGGCATTCTCTCAAGAAATGTCCTCTTCCCTTACAACGACGACAAATAATATCACTTGTGTGCCCTGTTGACGCCATGGAAGAAGAAGAGCTCTGTAGGCCCAGCGGTGTGCTCTTGGCGGATAGTGGTGGTTGTGCCTGCTTTCTTGTATCACGGTTGGAGGTGGCAGCCGGCGGAGGTGCCGTGTAGTAGAACGTGTGGAAGTAGATGATGCACGTGGTGTCCATGATGAAGGTCGACCTGCGAGAAAAGTTAGTCCGCGCCAAGGCCTCGCCGATCCTGCACTTCACGTTCAGCTTTACAAGCAAGATGGAATAATCGAGTGATATTATTATAATCCTTGTAGTCTAGAATGGTCTGAATCTCTCTATTTAATCCACCCGAAAACGTGCAAGCATAGCTTCATTCTCCTCAACAATACCACATCTAATCAAGCCAGTTTGTAATTCCTGATAATATTCTTCTACGAATTTTTCCTTGTCTTAAGCGCTGCAATTTTTGAAGTAATTCACGTTGATAATATGGTGGAACCCAACGAGTACGCATAGCAGTTTTCAAAGCAGCCCAAGTAGCTGGAACAGGATATAATCTACAATGTTCGACCACCAAACACATGCAAAGCTAGTGAAAGCACAAACAGCAGCAGGAACACGTCTCTCCTCGTGATATTGTAAACATGTAAATCGTTGTTCAGTTTCTAATTCCCAAGTAAGATATATATCAGGAACATATCTACCCTCAAATGGTGGAATATTCAATTTCAGTTTAGGGAGATGGTCATGATCTCGTACTGAAGGGGAGCCCAACATTGCCATTATTTGCATGTGGACGACACCTGTGGTTGTGGTGCTGGTGGTTGCACGTAGTTCGATGTTGATCAACCTCATCCTCGTAAGCTCTCACATAATCATCCTCCCCACCGCAGCAGCAGGAGCCACGTATATCAACAAAGCAGCACCAGAGCTTGGCCAGTGAAGAGGGACACGGGAAGCTCGGCGGAGGGCTGTTTCACGATGTGGAGGTAGTCCATGTTGTTGTAGTAGAGGTGCGTTAGGTGCAGCCGGTGGTGGTGGTGGTAGACGCATGAGCAATTCATTAAACTTGTTATCGAGCTTTGTTTGAACGCCTTCTCAATGCCATCTATCTTCTCCATGGCCTCTTCAAATCTATTTAGCACATCGCCCACCTGCCCACTCATCATTTGTTGAAACTTATCATGTAGCGCTTTGTTTGTCATGTTCTCCCGGTCGGTCTCGTCGACTTGTGATCCTGCCATGGTTAGCAGCAATAGAAACACACAAGAATATGATTGACAGACTACTAGGAAGTGGTGGTGGTGGTGTGGTGGGCGATCACAAATCCGTCAAGCAAATCTCAAATTCTTACCAGTTCTTACCCAGCGGAAAGCGGTGATCGGCAACCGATGTAGTCAAAACTCTCAAAGCTTGGATAGAGCGATTACCGAGGAGAGTCAAGCGCACGATGTAGATGTATGTGGAGCTGGGAAGGCTTATAATATGGTAGCAAAAGGGTCAGCAATAATCAATTTAGAGATGCAAAGTTGAATAAGCGCTCAACGACGGTCTTCAGTCTTGGTCCTAGGCTAGACCGTGCTAGAGACGCGAGCCTAGAACACTAGCAAAATCACGGCGCTGCACGAAAACAACGGAAAAGCACACTCTGGAATAATTTTTTTTCGCTCTTTTTTTTTTGCGCTTCTTTTTTTTTTGCGCTGCTCTTTTTTTTTTTTGCGAAAAATCACTATAATGGCGAGTGTCTCAAAACTCTTCCCAGGTCAAACTGACAGGATGGGCACGAAATTTTTTCGACCAATTTTTTTTTCGATTGCCGGACCCAAAAACTGAAGCGGGTCAAAAAAAACTTTCTATAATGGCGACTGTCTCAATACGCTTAGAAACACCTAAAAATAGGATAGCCAGAAAATTTTTCGACAAGTGCGTTTTTGGAAAATTTTGGGCCTAAACGGAGGGTGGTTTCCAGACTTTTTTTTTTCCGAAACCTACTCCGGCAAGGAAAACACAAATCGGAAACTAGATGGATCTCGAAAACAAACCTAATATGCAAGGAACTCGGATTGGTGGTGGATATATGCTGGTGGTATATGACAGCGGTGGTGGTATATGGTACGGATTCAGAGCGGTGGCGGATAAGCAATGGTGGTAGATGGCAAGGCGATGATGATGGTGCGGCGGCGGCGTGACAACTTATGACCAGAACTCGAAACTCTAATAGACTAGACGCTAAGACCAGCAACTAGACACGACGATGCAACCGCAAATTCAACAAAGCAAAACCCTAAAAAGATTATGCAAAGGCTCAGATTGGTTCGGATATGATGAACTAACCCTAATTTTTTTTGTGGCTTTTTCGTGGACTATAGGTATGAAGAACAGACTCGATCTAAACTACGAAAAACTGTAAAATCTCACCGAGCAACCTGGAAATCTGATACCACTTGATAGAGGCAAAGGTGTCCCGTCTTTCGATGAGATGTGGTTTTCGCTTTGGAGGAAGTCGACTTTGACGATCCGACTACGAACGTCTTGAGGACGTCGCGCCTTAGCAATCGCTAAACCAACTCCGAGAGGTTATTGACCACGCCGAGCACGATCAACGACCACGAGGGCATTTCCTGCGAGCAAGCGAAGAACAAGCAAGAAACTGAGATTGCAATCTGGATATTGCGAATATAAGATGAAAGCTTTATTGATCAAGGTGGGGTTACTGTGGCGCCTTTATGCAGTCGTTGAACACAAACGGCACGCGAAGTTGCAGCTATGGCGAACTTTTAATCTAAACAAAACCCAAGGTCTAAACGGTGCCCTAAGGGCTGTATATATGGAGGAAGAGGGGGAATTTCGTGGCCCTTGGTGGAGGGGTCCAAATCAACCCTAACTCTTGTTTCCCCACACATACGGACTCTAAAACAGCCTATACTTAAGTATTTCGAAATTACATGGGCCTGGCCCAATAATAAGGTGACGCAGCACCTAGAATAGCCTATAAACGAATATTATGAAGTGGCATCTTGTATATTTCGTCCAAGGCCTCATGCACTCATTAGGGTGGCTTCAAAGTCCTGGAATCATCACTTGTAACTCCGTTCTTGTTCCCCTTGCGCATGCCAACATCTCCATGCTTGAACTTGCTCCAAGGTTCATCTTTCTTGTCCATGGTAGGCCCTTCATTTGTAAGCAAAACAAATGTATCCAATTTAGGCAGCATCATATTCTCATGAACATTGGAATCGTTACCAAGAAACGAAAGTACCTGATAATTCAATTGGCGTGCGCGAGCTCTAGTAATTGGTCCAGTATGTATAGCAGCAGGGGCTGTGGGTGTAACAATGGTATTGATGTCCTCATCAATCACGTTCGTGATCAACATCGTCATAAAGGGAAGTCACCTCCAAGCATCATGTGCACGACGACGACGAACGACATCTACTACGAGCTCAAGTGCGACATCGACACCATCAACATGAAGATGCTCCACAAGCGCAAATGCACAAGTCCCAACAAGCCCTACTTCACGCCAAGTCCAAGCTTCATGAGCACAAAAGAAGACCGCGAGACGACCACCACCAAGACGGTGCTACGACTACAACAACCACTTCGGCATCTTCGCCAAGTGCTATCAAGGCATCTTCGCCTTTGGATGTACGGCATCTTCGCCTACTTCCCACATGTACGCCTACATCGACTTCATCAAGTCCAAGGCGACCACCTACGAGCGAGGGCGACACTTCCATCTTTGGAAGCCCCTCAAGGAAGATGGCCGAGCAAGGGAAACTCCCTTTGGTCATGGAGACGAGCTACGAGGTGCCACATCATATGGGCCTCCCACACCAAGACGGTGACAAGAAGGTCGAGCAAGGGCCATCCCCTTCGACCACGGCGACGAGCGCGAATCTCTTCTACAACATGACGACGGCGCCCATATTGGACTCATACTCAGAGTCAAGCTACGCAACCGCGCATGGAGACATTTGCACCTACACCTCTCCGACACCCACATATGTTGAGCTACCCCATTTGTCATGTGAGGAGAGCCACCACCCCATGAGAGAGATGAGTGACTCCACCATACGTGACATTGAGAGCATTGCCTCTGAGAGGATGAGTGTGACCACCACTAGTGATGCGGAGCATCCCACGATCATCCCCATGCATCCACAACCGTCTCATCAAGAGCCAAGAGGACCCATGACACGAGCTAGAGCTAGAGCTCTCGAGAACGAGGTGACTTCCTTCCTTAGTGATATCACATATGATCCACTCGAGACATGGCTACTACCTAAGTCCGATATGCTATGCATCATTAGGTATCAAGAGGAGCCTTCCGAAGATACACGTGAAGACGGACGAGCCGCCAAGTCTACGGATGAAGAGGACCACGGAAGCGGACAAGTTCACCCTCCAGGCCCCGGACATCCGGCCAAGGTCCCGGACATCCGGCCCTGAGACGCCAAAGACCACGTACCAAGCCCAGCCAGAATCTCTGAGGCGGACATCCGGCCTCCATGCCCCGGACATCCGCCCCCCAGCCCGGATATCCGGCACCTGGCCCGGAAATCCGGCACCCCGCACCCGAATTGGTAGAAGTGGCCGCACCAGCCCGGACATCCGGCCGGATAGCCCGGACATCCGGCACCCCGCACCCGAATTGGTAGAAGTGGCCGCACCAGCCCGGACATCCGGCCGGATAGCCCGGACATCCGGCGCCTCGCGAAGGCCCGGACATCCGGCCGGATAGCCCGGACATCCGGCGCCTCGGCGGCCGGACATCCAGCCCGACGCCTCAACATCCGGCCTCCCACCTGCGTGCGATGTATCCGGACGAGTCCCATGTACCCCTTCGCCCCCTAGACTATATATACTCCATCCCCTTTCTCTTTCTAAGTTAGCATTGGATTAGCTCATATTTTGTGTGAGAGCCTTTGCTCATCCACTTGGCTACTTCTCCTCGGAGATCAGGACCTCTACGGAGAAGATCCCCCAAGCGGATTCAAGACCCCCTTCTAGGGTGGACCCCATCAAGGCCTCCTCACGGAGAAGAACGGCTACCGTTTGTATCTGATGAGGACATGATTACCTTGGATACGACCAAAAATATTGCATACATGTATATTTGTGAGGTGATTTCTAATGCAAACTATGCAATAATTTATTTATGTCATCCAGGACAAAAATACTTCACAAACTTTTGTGCCATGTCTAATTGCAGGTGTATGGGACATTTGTACAATCCACATATGAAGATAAGGGAGAAAGAGATGTTTACCTGCTGTTCAAAAAGTTCTCTCATGTCACTTTTGGCCCAAGAGAAGATAGAGTCCAAGTCTCTCACGTTACGAACTCAGATTCGGACTGCATGACATACGACTCAAAACGTCAATAACTTTTTCATACGGACTCCAAATTGGTTGATTCTTTTTGTTGGAAAATAGATTTCGTGCATTTTCCAACCCAATTGAATCACCTTAAAATCCGTCCGAGCGTTGAGTTATGGACGAAACAATCTGATCTTGCAGCAGAATCCGAGTCAAACTACAAGTCCAAAGGTGTTACGTCACCTCCACTTGGGCCCATTGGCCTTGTACGACCTAGGGTTAGTGTTAGGCTGCCTTGGGACGTCCTCCCACCTCCTTGGCCGCCACCCCTTGCTCCTATATAAGTAGATCCATCTAGTAGCTTTTTCCTTGGGATTTGTTTAGTTAAAAGTTAGCCATTGCAACCCGTTGTACTTCGTTTGTGTCCAACGACCAGACCAAGACCGCTTACGGATCCCCACCATTATCAATACTTCATATATATTCGCAATATTCAGATTGCTTTATCATATTCTTGCTCGTTCTTGATTGCTTGCGGAATAGACCTTCGTGGTCGGTGATCGTGCTTCCCAGATCGTCAATAACCTCGGGAGATTGGTTTAGCGATTGCTAAGGCGCAACGTCGTGCACGTTTGTAGTCGGATCGTCAAAGTCGACTCCACCAAATCGATAGTTATCATCTCATCGAAAGATCGGGACCCTCGCCTCTATTAGTATCTTTCCTTTGTTGATCTTGAATCTTGTGCCACCTTATGTGATCGGTGATCTAGCACTTGTGTGATTGATCTCTTGTTAGTTGAGTGAATTCTCTCTCGTTTTCCCCGTGTTTCCCTCTTGTTCTTCCGCGTGTTCTTCGTGATTCATCGTAGGATCCGCTCCAACGTGAAAGATCATCCACGTAGGGTTCCGCTCTACATCATCTTGGTATCATGAGCCACGTTGATCACGTTTTTGGAGCCCCTACCCCTTATTTTCTAGCTTGATTTTGTTGTTTTTGTCCTAAATCCGAAAATTCCCCACCAAAAATAGCCCCAATTTTTTTTGTGATTTGTTAGTGTGATGAAGTTTTGTTGGATTTGATCCGCGGATTTCGTGTGTTGCAGGTAGATCTAGCATTCCCCCACCATTTCCACAATTTCCATCCACAAAATCGCCTGAATTTTGCCCCGGATTTGACCTCTCCACGCGGTGTTCATCAAGTTCGTCCACGGATCCAGAGCCCGAACATCCGGCCCGACCAGCCCAGACATCCGGCACCCCGAACATCCGGCCCGACCAGCCCGGACATCCGGCACCCCGGACATCCGGCTTCCAAATGAAACCCGCTCTGGCAAAGCAAAGAATCCCCATCCACCACCCCGTTTGCCGCCTAACTCTCGCCAAATGTTGTCCCGTGCCCACATACACTTCCACTTACCCCCACCACTTCCGCATAACACCACCATAGCATTTTCCACTACCACCTTCGACAATGTTGCCAAATTTTGTTTTGAGAATTTGAGTTGGGGTTTCGGTATCCTTTTGTTTTTCGGCTATCTAGGTGCGGTTCAACATCAACATCACCTCCGCTCATCTTCGCCAAGGACGGTAACATCGTCGACATCTTTGTCATTACTTGCAATTGCATTGATAACCATCATAGCCAATCTTTTGCGTAGCTTACCCATCGAGACTAGCCATTAAGTATTGCCGGCACACATTAGTGATCATACTCCATAGCATACATACCATACCAAAGTGGTGCATATCTTAGCATCAACTTGTGTGTCACAAAGTTTTCAACGCATACACAATTGCTATCTTGGTTCGTGAAGTTTTGCATGAGAAAAGAGCTCAAAAGAGAAAGAGCCAATCAAGCTTTTAAGAAAAAAGAGAAAGATAAGCAAAGAGCTTATGAGCAAGAACCATAGCATCTTACAACATTAAGATTGTCATACTTGATCATCTTGGATCAACACATCGAAACACCATACATATAGCATACTTGGGATAGAAGTCGTTGCATTTTTGCTTAGTAGGTTGTGCACAAGTTCGTATCCGCCTATTGTGCAATCGTGCTAGCGTCTCTCTAGTGTTGTGCAACAAGAGCATCTTGGTGAATTCCACATTTTGGCTCATCCTTGTTTGCATGACCCCACATTATCTATTTTGCATGTGTGTTTCCGTGTACCATATCTTGCTATTGGTCTACTTGTTGCATTTGCAAATTTGTGAATCATTTCCAACATTATTGAGTCTCACTTACAATTGCATCAAATTTTGTGCCACTATCCTAACCGAGCTCCACCATAAGCTTTTATTTGTGTAGGTGTGAGAACCGACAAGAATCGGTACCAATAGTGCTATTTCATTGTCCGCATTTGAGTGAACTTGATTCATCTTCAACATCGGTCAAAGGTACATTGGTATAAGTTCTTCTCCTTCTACCACTCACATTTTGCTTGGAATGATGGATAGGCCAAGTACTTCTACCAACCCACTCTTCATCGAGCAAGACGACGACATGTCATCATACGTCACCAAGAGCCACCTCTTTGGTGCACAACGAGCGTTGCACCAAGAACAACAAGCAATGAGCGACCGCATCGACAACCTCGCCACCGACTTGCGACTCTGTGAGCAACGTACAAGGGACTACTTCGACAACAAGTTCGACGCTCACAAGCAAGAGAATGATACAAGAATGGACGAGATACGCGCCTTGATGAGAAGCCGGCATCATTCTACTACTTCATCATCAAGGCGGAGCCGCTCGAGTCGACACTCCGACGACACCTTCTACGACTCAAGTACACCTACATCGAACACTCTTCGTCGTGCCGCATGTCAAGACCGTCATGCATCTCGCAACCCGCTACATGACAAGCATTCACAAGAGCAAGTTGATGATCAAGTTCCTCGTCCTCAATCAAACCAAGACACTTTTGCTCAAGCTCAAGAACGACAACATCTTCGTCGCCAACAAGAGGAAGAACGAGCGCGTCTACACCAAGACAAACAAGACGCCAAGGCTCAACGTCTTCAACAACAACAACGTGAAGCGCAAGCTCTTGAGGCGCAACGTGCCCTTCAAGAATCAAGTAGAGCCTTCGCCAACCACAATCGCGAACGGCGCAATCAAGAGGAAGCCCTTCGAGAAGAAATCCAAGAGAGGAACTACCAACCTCATGTACAACGTCAAGTTCCTCAAGCACCTCCACAAGCTCGTCAAGCTACACTCCAACCTCAAGTTCAACAAGGGCAAGTTGATCATGGTCTTCCTCCACGCCAAGAGCAACATGAAGACGAATGCAATCCACGTCAAGGGCGTTATCATCAACATCGCCAACAACACAATGAAGAGCAACGCTACGGCAAGCTAAAATTCACCATGCCCAAGTTCAATGGAAGCAATGACCCCGAAGACTACCTCTCATGGGCATTGAAGGTTGACAAAATCTTCCGGTTGCACAACTACGATGAAGCGAAGAAAATCACAATGGCATTACTTGATGATGAGGACATCAATACCATTGTTACACCCACAGCCCCTACTGCTACATATACTGGACCAATTACTAGAGCTCGCGCACGCCAATTAAATTATCAGGTACTTTCGTTTCTTGGTAATGATTCTAATGTTCATGAGAATATGATGCTGCCTAAATTGGATACATTTGTTTTGCTTACAAATGAAGGCCCTAGCTTGGAGAAGGATGGACATTGGAGCAAGAACAAGCATGGAGATAATGCCATGCATAGGGAACAAGAACGGAGTTACAAGTGATGATTTCAGGACTTTGAAGCCACCATAATGGGTGCATGAAGCCTTGGACGAAATATACAAGATGCTACTTCATAAATGTCGTCCCGAGGCTATTCTAGGTGCTTTAAATCACCTTATTAGTGAGCCAGGCCCATGTAATTTCGAAATACTTAAGTATAGGCTGTTTTTAGAGTCCGTATGTGTGGGGAAACAAGAGTTAGGGTTGATTTGGACCCCTCCACCAAGGGCCACGAAATTCCCCCTCTTCCTCCATATATACAGCCCTTAGGGCACCGTTTAGACCTTGGGTTTTGTTTAGATTAAAAGTTCGCCATAGCTGCAACTTCGTGCCGTTTGTGTTCAACGACTGACAAAGGCGTCCACAGAACCCCACCTTGATCAATAAAGCTTTCATCTTATATTCGCAATATCCAGATTGCAATCTCAGTTTCTTGCTTGTTCTTCGTTTGCTTGCAGGAAACAGGCCCTCGTGGTCAGGTTGATCGTGCTCCGGCGTGGTCAATAACCCTCGGAAGTTGGTTTAGCGATTGCTAAGGCGCGACGTCTCGCACGTTCGTAGTCGGATCGTCAAGGTCGACTCCCACAGAAACGATAGCCACCATCTCATCGAAACATCGGGACACCTTTGCCTCTATCACTTGAGTTCCAAGACTATGTGCTCATATGGTGGGAACAAATCATTGAGCGATGACAAGCAAGAGGTGAACCTCCAATCACCACTTGGGCTCAAATGAAGGATGTCACGCGAGCATGTTTTGTGCCAACCTACTACAACCGCGACCTCTTCAAGAAACTCCAACTACTCAAGCAAGGAACAAAGAGTGTTGAAGAATACTACAAGGAAATGGAGATAGCCATGATTCGAGCCAATGTCAAGGAAGATGATGAGCAAACTATGGCACGATTCTTGAATGGACTAAATCATCCCATCAAGAAGATCGCCGACTTCCAACCATACTCCACCCTCATTGAGCTCGTGCATCAAGCTACAAAGGCGGAACGTCAAGTGCAAGATGACTTCAAGTACGCCAAGTACTCATCCAAGACCTACGGCTTCTCCAACAACCAAGCTTCAACGACTCCTCCAACATCTACATCAACCAAACCTCCTACAAACAACGACGACAAGTCGAGTTACAAGAGGAAGTCAACAAGTTCAAGTCGTCCTCCTCCTACTACAAGCAACTTCAAGCCGTGTGCTTCATCATCTACTCCGACCGATGAGACCATCAAAACAAGCTCCTTCAAGTGTTTCACTTGCGGCGGCCGAGGCCACAAGTCCTACGAATGCACCAACAAGCGCACCATGATCCTCAACAACGACGGCACCTATGACTCAATGAGTGATGAGGAGATGGAAGCCCTTGAGCAAGTGGCCATGCACCGGCAAGTGAACGAAGATGAAGATGATCAAGTCTTTTGCGATGAGGATTCGAGCCCCGCTCTAGTTGTCTCCAAGATCTTGACCCTTCAACATCAACAAGAAGACGACCAAAGATGCCACATCTTCCATACAAAGGCCGGCATCAACGGAAGGTCCGTCAAGGTCATCATCGATGGAGGTAGTTGCCACAACTTGGCAAGTGAAGAACTATGTTCCAAACTTCAATTGGTCAAGAGGAAGCACCCGCATCCCTACAACGCTCAATGATAGAGGCAAAGGTGTCCCGCCTTCGATGAGATGTTGGTTTTCACTTTGGAGGAAGTCGACTTTGACGATCCGACTACTGAACGTCATGCGAGGACGCCGCGCCTTAGCAATCGCTAAACCAACTCCGAGGGGTTATTGACCACGCCAGAAAGCACGATCAACCCGACCACGAGGGTCTGCTTTCCTGCGAGCAAACGAAGAACAAGCAAGAAACTGAGATTGCAATCTGGATATTGCGAATATAAGATGAAAGCTTTATTGATCAAGGTGGGGTTCTGTGGCGCTTTGTCCGGTCGTTGAACACAAACGGCACGCCGGAAGTTGCAGCTATGGCGAACTTTTAATCTAAACAAAACCCAAAGTCTAAACGACGCCCTAAGGGCTGTATATATGGAGGAAGAGGAGGGAATTTCGTGGCCCTTGAGGGACGGGTCCGAAACCAACCCTAACTCTTGTTTCCCCACACATACGGACTCTAAAAATAGCCTATACTTAAGTATTTCAAAATTACATGGGCCTGGCCCAATAATAAGGTGACGCAGCACCTAGAATAGCCTATGGACGAATATTATGAAGTGGCATCTTGTATATTTCGTCCAAGGCCTCATGCACTCATGAGGGTGGCTTCAAAGTCCTGGAATCATCACTTGTAACTCCGTTCTTGTTCCCCTTGCGCATGCCAACATCTCCATGCTTGAACTTGCTCCAAGGTTCATCTTTCTTGTCCATGGTAGGCCCTTCATTTGTAAGCAAAACAAATGTATCCAATTTTGGCAGCATCATATTCTCATGAACATTGGAATCGTTACCAAGAAACGAAAGTACCTGATAATTCAATTGGCGTGCGCGAGCTCTAGTAATTGGTCCAGTATGTATAGCAGCAGGGGCTGTGGGTGTAACAATGGTGTTGATGTCCTCATCATTCAATGGCTAAGTGACTCCGGCACTATACGAGTCGAGCATACGGTCCAAGTCTCCTTCAAAATTGGTGCTTATGAAGACACGTTGGAATGTGATGTGGTCCCAATGACCGTTTGCCACCTACTTCTAGGTCGACCATGGCAATTCGACCGTGGTGTCATCCACAATGGGCGCACCAATCACTATAGCTTCAAGATGAAAGGGAAGGAATATGTGCTACGACCTATGTCTCCTACTCAAGTGATAGCCGATAAGCAAGCCACCCATCATAGAGACAAGAGTGAGAAAGTGATCCACCCAAAAGTGAGTGAGAGCCACAAGCCAAACTTGAGCGCCTCTTCGCCTAGAGAGAAAAACCTCATCCTATTTGCCACCAAAAGTGAGATGAGAGAAGTGTGTGAGAACCCATCGAGTGTGATGCACTTTGTTCTTGTGTGCAAGGATGGAGAACCACAAACTAACACCATTCATGATAGAGGCAAAGGTGTCCCGATGTTTCGATGAGATGGTGGCTATCGTTTCTGTGGGAGTCGACCTTGACGATCCGACTACGAGCGTGCGAGACGTCGCGCCTAGCAATCGCTAAACCAACTTCGAGGGTTATTGACCACGCCGAGCACGATCAACTCGACCACGAGGGCCTGTTTCCTGCGAGCAAACGAAGAACAAGCAAGAAACTGAGATTGCAATCTGGATATTGTGAATATAAGATGAAAGCTTTATTGATCAAGGTGGGGTTCTGTGGCGCTTTGTCCGGTCGTTGAACACAAACGGCACGCGGTTGCAGCTATGGCGAACTTTTAATCTAAACAAAACCCAAGGTCTAAACGGTGCCCTAAGGGCTGTATATATGGAGGAAGAGGGGAATTTCGTGGCCCTTGGTGGAGGGGTCCAAATCAACCCTAACTCTTGTTTCCCCACACATACGACTCTAAAAACAGCCTATACTTAAGTATTTCGAAATTACATGGGCCTGGCCCACTAATAAGGTGACGCAGCACCTAGAATAGCCTCGGGACGACATTTATGAAGTAGCATCTTGTATATTTCGTCCAAGGCTTCATGCACCCATTATGGTGGCTTCAAAGTCCTGAAATCATCACTTGTAACTCCTTTCTTGTTCCCTTATGCATGGCATTATCTTCATGCTTGTTCTTGCTCCAATGTCCATCCTTCTCCAAGCTAGGGCCTTCATTTGTAAGCAAAACAAATGTATCCAATTTAGGCAGCATCATATTCTCATGAACATTAGAATCATTACCAAGAAACGAAAGTACCTGATAATTTAATTGGCGTGCGCGAGCTCTAGTAATTGGTCCAGTATATGTAGCAGTAGGGGCTGTGGGTGTAACAATGGTATTGATGTCCTCATCAATTCACGAGCTACCTTTGGTGTTTCAATCTCTTTTGCAGGAATTTCAAGATGTTTTCCCCGATGAGCTACCTCCGGGTCTACCTCCTCTTCGAGGCATTGAGCATCGAATCGACCTCATCCCCGAGCCTCTACCAAACAAAGCTCCATACCGAGTCAATCCCGAAGAAACCAAGGAGATTCAACGGCAAGTACAACAACTAATCGACAATGGTCATGTACGTGAAAGCTTAAGCCCTTGTGCCGTTCCCGTTATACTTGTGCCTAAGCCCGATGGAAGTTTTCGCTTGTGTTCCGATTGTAGACCTATAAATGCTATTACCGTTATTATAGGCATCCCATTCCCGCTTAAATGATATGCTTGATGAACTTAGTGGAGCCAACTTTTCTCAAAATTGACCTTAAAAGTGGCTATTATCAAATCCGCATACAAGAGGGTGATGAATGGAAAACTGCTTTCAAAACCAAATTTGGTTTATATGAGTGGTTAGTGATGCCTATGGGTCTTTCGGAGGCTCCCGATACTTTCGTGCGTCTTATGCATCTTGTGATTCGTCCTTACATTGGAGTCTTTGTTGTGGTTTACTTTGATGATATTCTTGTGTTTAGCAAAACCATGAAAGAGCACATCAATCATGTAAAATCTGTGTTGCAAACTCTTCGCAAGGAAAGCCTTTATGCGAACTTGAAAAAAATGCACTTTTGGAGTTGACAAAGTGGTTTTCTTGGGTTTTGTTGATAGAGGCAAAGGTGTCCCGATGTTTCGATGAGATGGTGGCTATCGTTTCTGTGGGAGTCGACCTTGACGATCCGACTACGAACGTGCGAGACGTCGCGCCTTAGCAATCGCTAAACCAACTTCCGAGGGTTATTGACCACGCCGGAGCACGATCAACCTGACCACGAGGGCCTGTTTCCTGCGAGCAAACGAAGAACAAGCAAGAAACTGAGATTGCAATCTGGATATTGCGAATATAAGATGAAAGCTTTATTGATCAAGGTGGGGTTCTGACGCTTTGTCCGTCGTTGAACACAAACGAAATGCGTGAAGTTGCAGCTATGGCGAACTTTTAATCTAAACAAAACCCAAGGTCTAAACGGTGCCCTAAGGGCTGTATATATGGAGGAAGAGGGGGAATTTCGTGGCCCTTGGTGGAGGGGTCCAAATCAACCCTAACTCTTGTTTCCCCACACATACGGACTCTAAAACAGCCTATACTTAAGTATTTCGAAATTACATGGGCCTGGCCCAATAATAAGGTGACGCAGCACCTAGAATAGCCTATGGACGAATATTATGAAGTGGCATCTTGTATATTTCGTCCAAGGCCTCATGCACTCATTAGGGTGGCTTCAAAGTCCTGGAATCATCACTTGTAACTCCGTTTTGTTCTCCTTATGCATGGCATTATCTCCATGCTTGTTCTTGCTCCAATGTCCATCCTTCTCCAAGCTAGGGCCTTCATTTGTAAGCAAAACAAATGTATCCAATTTAGGCAGCATCATATTCTCATGAACATTAGAATCATTACCAAGAAACGAAAGTACCGATAATTTAATTGGCGTCTTGCGAGCTCTAGTAATTGGTCCAAGATATGTAGCAGTAGGGGCTGTGGGTGTAACAATGGTATTGATGTCCTCATCATCCTCCCTTCTTGAAATGAAGTCGTCCTCGACGGAAGCTCATATTCCTCACCCAAATAAGGCTTCAAATCTGCAATGTTAAAAGTGGGACTAACCCCAAAATCTGCAGCAGCTCAAGTTTATATGCATTATCATTTATTTTCTCTAACACCTTAAATGGACCATCAAGCACGTGGCATTAGCTTTGATTTGCGCAAATTAGGAAACCTATCCTTACGCAAATGTAACCAAACAAGATCTCCAGTGCAAAGACAACATGTTTTCTACCCTTATCTCCAGAAGTTTATATTTAGCATTCATACGCTCAATGTTTTCCTTAGTTATCTCATGCATTTTAAAATCAATTCAGCACGTTCTTTAGCATCAAAATTAACCTTCTCCAAGATGGAAGAGGCAACAAATCAATAGGTGCACGAGGTAGGAAGCCATACACAATTTCAAAAGGGCACATCTTAGTAGTAGAATGCAATGAACGATTATAAGCAAATTCAATATGAGGCAAGCATTCTTCCCACATTTTCTTATTATTCTTCAAAACAGCCCTAAGCATAGTAGACAATGTTCTATTGACTACTTCAGTTTGTCCATCAGTTTGGGGTGACAAGTAGTACTAAAAGCAGTTTAGTCCCCAACTTAGCCCATAAACATCTCCAAAAGTGGCTAAGAAATTTAGTATCACGATCTGAAACAATAGTATTTGGCACACCATGCAAGCGAATAATTTCAGAAAGAACAAATCAGCAACATTAACAGCATCATCGCTTTTATGACATGGTATAAAGTGTGCCATTTTCGAGAATCTATCCACGACAACAAATATGCTATCCTCCCTTCTTTGTTCGAGGTAAACCTAAAACAAAGTCCATAGATATATCCTCCCAAGGAACACTAGGCACAGGCAAAGGCATATATAAACCATGAGGATTGAGTCGTGACTTAGCTTTTTGACATGTAGTGCAGCGAGCAACAAAACGCTCAACATCCCGTCTCATCTTTGGCCAAAAGAAATGTGTAGCAAGTATATCCTCCGCCTTCTTGACGCCAAAGTGTCCCATTAATCCTCCTCCATGCGCCTCCTGCAACAACAAAAGACGAACAGAGCTAGCAGGAATGCATAGCTTGTTAGCACGAACACAAAACCATCATTAATAACGAACTTGTTCCATGTTCTTCCTTCTTTACAATTCTGCATTACATCTTTAAAATCAGCATCATGCACATATTGATCTTTGATGGTCTCCAAACCAAATATTTTGAAGTCAAGTTGTGAAAGCATAGTATAGCGACGAGACAAAGCATCAAGAATAACATTTTCTTTACCCTTCTTGTGTTTAATGACATAAGGAAAGTCTCAATGAATTCAACCCATTTAGCATGTCTACGATTCAGTTTAGCTTGACTTTTAATATGTTTCAAAGATTCATGATCAGAATGTATAACAAATTCTTTGGGCCATAAATAATGTTGCCATGTCTCTAAAGTCCTAACAAGAGCATATAATTCTTTGTCATAAGTAGAATAGTTCAGACTAGGCCCACTCAATTTTTCGAAAAGTATGCAACAGGTTTGCCATCTTGTAATAACACACCTCCTAATCCAATTCCACTAGCATCACATTCAAGCTCAAAAGTCTTATTAAAGTCGGAAGTTGGAGTAAAGGAGCATGTGTCAACTTATCTTTCAATACCGTGAAGGCTTCTTCCGTGCGGTACCCCAAACAAAAGGCACATCCTTCTTTGTAAGCTCATTGAGAGGTGCAGCAATGGTGCTAAAGTCTCTCACAAAACGCCTATAGAAACCAGCGAGTCCAAGAAAACTCCTCACTTGTGTGACCGCTTTGGGCTGCGGCCAACTCTCAATAGCTTCAATCTTGGCTTTATCAACTTCAATTCCTGTGGAGTAACAACATAGCCAAGAAAAGATACTCGGTCGGTGCAAAAGGTGCACTTCCCAAGGTTACCAAACAAACGTGCATCACGTAGAGCATTAAAACAGCACGTAAATGTTCCAAATGTTCTTCCAAAGATTTGCTATAAATCAGTATATCATCAAAGTAAACTACCACAAATCGTCCAATGAAAGCACGTAAAACTTCGCTCATTAATCTCATGAAAGTACTAGGTGCATTAGTTAACCCAAAAGGCATGACTAACCACTCATATAATCCAAACTTAGTTTTAAATGCTGTTTTCCATTCATCTCCCAATTTCATACGAATTTGATGGTATCCACTACGCAAATCAACTTTGGAGAATATTGTAGAGCCACTCAATTCATCAAGCATATCATCTAGCCTAGGAATAGGATGACGATAACGAATAGTAATATTATTAATGCCTCTACAATCAACACACATACGCCGACGTACCATCCTTTTTAGGCACTAGTATAATAGGAACAGCACAAGGACTAAGAGATTCGCGTATATAACCTTTGTCGAGCAGCTCCTGTACTTGACGATAATCTCCTTCGTCTCCTCCGGATTGGTACGGTATGGTGCGCGGTTGGTAGCGATGCACCGGAATTAAGTCAATTTGATGCTCAATCCCTCGAATAGGTGGTAATCCGGTGGCACGCCTTGTGGGAAGACGTCAATGAACTCCCCGCAAAATGTTAGTGACAGCAGGGGCAAAGAGGAAGGCACGTCCTCGAATGAAAATAATGCCTCTTTGCACACAAAAGCATAGCAAACAGATTTACTAGAATCTAGCTCATCAATATCAGATTTGGTGGCAAATAAACATGCACTTTTCAGTTTAATTTCGAAGCAACATTAGATGGTTTATTATTAGGCTTCATTTGTTGCTCAAATTCTTTTGCCACAATCTGATTTTCACTCTTATTTTTCTCCTGTTTTGCTTTATTAGCTCTATTAATATCATCTTTCAAAATGGAATCAGAGTCATAGGAAGCAAAGTAATATTTTTATCCTTGTGAACAAGAGTATACTGATTGTTTCTACCATGGTGTACAGAATTTTATCAAATTGCCATGGTCTACCAAGTAATAAGGAACATGCTTGCATAGGTACCACATCACAATCAACATAATCAGCATATGTAGAGATACTAAAATACACACGAACAAAGACGTGTTACCTTAACCTTGCCGCTGTTGTTGAACCATTGGATGTAGTAAGGATGTGGATGTGGTCTTGTGGTGAGAGAAAGCTTCTCCACCATATCCATGCTAGCCAAGTTGTTGCAGCTCCCTCCATCTATGATGACGCTAATAGAACGTTCCTTCACAACTCCTTTGTATGGAACAAGTTATGCCTCTGATTTTGCTCAGCTTGTGTAACCTGCACACTCAAAACACGTTGAGCAACTAAACATTCATACCTGTCAAGATCTTCAGCAGCCATGTATTGCGTCTCAGGATCGTAATCATCTCCACCGTGTTCTTCATGTGTAATAAGAGCCAAAGTCTCTTCATCATAGTCACTAGCAGACTCATACCCACCATCCTCGTAGCAATCATCACACGCTGAGATGTGCATTCTCTCATAAAATGTCCTCTTCCCTTACAACGACGAAAAATAATATCACTTGTGTGCCCTGTTGACGCCATGGAAGAAGAAGAGCTCTGTAGGCCCAGCAGTGTACTCTTGGCGATAGTGGTGGTTGTGCCCGCTTTCTTGTATCACGGTTGGAGGTGGCAGCCGACGGAGGTGCCGGTGTAGTAGAACGTGTGGAAGTAGATGATGCACGTGGTGTCCATGATGAAGGTCGACCTGCAGAAAAGTTAGTCCGCGCCAAGGCACATCGATCCTGCACTTCACGCTCAGCTTTACAAGCAAGATGGAATAATCGAGTGATATTATTATAATCCTTGTAGTCTAGAATGGTCTGAATCTCTCTATTTAATCCACCCGAAAACGTGCAAGCATAGCTTCATTCTCCTCAACAATACCACATCTAATCAAGCCAGTTTGTAATTCCTGATAATATTCTTCACCGAATTTTTCCTTGTCTTAAGCGCTGCAATTTTTGAAGTAATTCACGTTGATAATATGGTGGAACCCAACGAGTACGCATAGCAGTTTTCAAAGCAGCCCAAGTAGATGGAACAGGATATAATCTACAATGTTCGACCACCAAACACATGCAAAGCTAGTGAAAGCACAAACAGCAGCAGGAACACGTCTCTCCTCGGGATATTGTAAACATGTAAATCGTTGTTCAGTTTCTAACTCCCAAGTAAGATATATATCAGAACATATCTACCCTCAAATGGTGGAATATTCAATTTCAGTTTAGGGAGATGGTCATGATCTCGTACTGAAGGGGAGCTCGAACATTGCCATTATTTGCATGTGGACGACACTGGTGGTTGTGGTGCTGGTGGTTGCACGTAGTTCGATGTTGATCAACCTCATCCTCGTAATCTCTCACATAATCATCCTCCCCACCGCAGCAGCAGGAGCCACGTATATCAACAGCAGCACCCGCAGCTTGGCCAGTGAAGAGGGACACGGAAGCTCGGCGGAGGGCTGTTTCACGATGTGGAGGTAGTCCATGTTGTTGTAGTAGAGGTGCGTTAGGTGCAGCCGTGGTGGTGGTGGTAGACGCAGCGAGCAATTCATTAAACTTGTTATCGAGCTTTGTTTCAACGCCTTCTCAATGACATCTATCTTCTCCATGGCCTCTTCAAATCTATTTAGCACATCGTCCACCTGCCCACTCATCATTTGTTGAAACTTATCATGTAGCGCTTTGTTTGTCATGTTCTCCCGGTCGGTCTAAATGCTTGTGATCCTGCCATGGTTAGCAGCAATAGAAACACACAAGAATATGATTCGACAGACTACTAGGAAGTGGTGGTGGTGGTGTGGTGGACGATCACAAATCCGTCAAGCAAATCTCAAATTCTTACCAGTTCTTACCCAAAAGAAAGGTGATCGCCACCGATGTAGTCAAAACTCTCAAAGCTTGGATAGAGCGATTACGGTGGAGAGTCAAACGCACGATGTAGATGTATGTGGAGCTGGGAAGGCTTATAATATGGTAGCAAAAGGGTCAGCAATAATCAATTCAGAGATGCAAAGTTGAATAAACGCTCAACGACGCAGATCTTGGTTGGTCCTAGGCTAGACCGTGCTAGAGACGCGAGCCTAGAACACTAACAAAATCACGGCGCTGCACGGAAACAACGGAAAAGCACACTGAATAATTTTTTTTCGCTTTTTTTTGCGCTTTTTTTTTTTTATGCTGCTTTTTTTTTTTTGCGAAAAATCACTATAATGGCGAGTGTCTCAAAACTCTTCACAGTCAAACCGACAGGATGGGCACGAAATTTTTTCGACCAAATTTTTTTTTTTGCCGCCGGACCCAAAAACTGAAACGGGTCAAAAAACTTTCTATAATGGCGATCGTCTCAATACGCTTAGAAACACCTAAAATAGGATAGCCAGAAATTTTTTCGACAAGTGTGTTTTCGAAAATTTTGGGCCTAAACGAGGGTGGTTTCAGACTCTTTTTTTTTCAAACCTACTCGGCAGGGAAAACACAAATCGGAAACTAGATGGATCTCAAAACAACCCTAATATGCAAGGAACTCGGATTGGATATATGGTGGTGGTATATGGCAGCGGTGGTGGTACGGTGGTAGTATATGGATATGGATCGGTGGTGGTATATGGACACGGATTGGTGGTGGTCTATGGATACGGATTCGGAGCGGTGGTGGTAGGTGGCGGGGCGATGATGATGGTGCGGTGGCGGCGTGACAACTTATGACCGAACTCAAACTCTAAAAGACTAGACGCTAAGACCAGCAACTAGACACGACGATGCAACCGCAAATTCAACAAAGCAAAACCCTAAAAAGATTATGCAAAGGCTCGATTGGTTCGGATATGATGAACTAACCCTAAATTTTTTTGTGGCTTTTTCGTGGACTTTAGGTATGAAGAACAGACTCGATCTAATCTACGAAAAACTGTAAAATCTCACCGAGCAACCTGAAAATCTGATACCACTTGATAGAGGCAAAGGTGTCCCGATGTTTCGATGAGATGGTGGCTATCGTTTCTGTGGGAGTCGACCTTGACGATCCGACTACGAACGTGCTAGACGTCGCGCCTTAGCAATCGCTAAACCAACTTCCGAGGGTTATTGACCACGCCGAGCACGATCAACGACCACGAGGGCCTGCTTCCTGCGAGCAAACGAAGAACAAGCAAGAAACTGAGATTGCAATCTGGATATTGCGAATATAAGTTGAAAGCTTTATTGATCAAGGTGGGGTTCTGTGACGCCTTTGTCTGGTCGTTGAACACAAACGAAGTACGCGAAGTTGCAGCTATGGCGAACTTTTAATCTAAACAAAACCCAAGGTCTAAACGGTGCCCTAAGGGCTGTATATATGGAGGAAGAGGGGAATTTCGTGGCCCTTGGTGGAGGGGTCCAAATCAACCCTAACTCTTGTTTCCCCACACATACGGACTCTAAAACAGCCTATACTTAAGTATTTCGAAATTACATGGGCCTGGCCCAATAATAAGGTGACGCAGCACCTAGAATAGCCTATGGACGAATATTATGAAGTGGCATCTTGTATATTTCGTCCAAGGCCTCATGCACTCATTAGGGTGGCTTCAAAGTCCTGGAATCATCACTTGTAACTCCGTTCTTGTTCTCCTTGCGCATGGCATTATCTCGATGCTTGTTCTTGCTCCAATGTCCATCCTTCTCCAAGCTAGGGCCTTCATTTGTAAGCAAAACAAATGTATCCAATTTAGGCAGCATCATATTCTCATGAACATTAGAATCATTACCAAGAAACGAAAGTACCTGATAATTTAATTGGCGTGCGCGAGCTCTAGTAATTGGTCCAGTATATGTAGCAGTAGGGGTTGTGGGTGTAACAATGGTATTGATGTCCTCATCATTTGTGGTATCCTCAAAGGGTGTCCATGTTGATGAATCTAAAATTGAAGCAATTAAAACTTGGCCCCAACCCACCAATTTGCAACAAGTGCGAAGTTTTCTTGGTCTTGCAGGTTTTTATCGTCGCCTTGTGAAAGATTTTAGCACAATTGCCGCTCCTTTGCATGCCTTGATGATGTAGGGCGGAACCCTACATGGACGATCTTTCACGTTGGAGCGGATCCTACGGGGGAATCACGAAGAACGAGCGGAAGAACACGAGGAAATCACGGGGAGGAACGAGGGAAAACACTCAACCAACAAGGAATCGGTCACACAAATGCTAGATCAAAGAACATAAAGGGAGATACATGATTCAAGGTCGACAAAGGACGATACAAACGGTAGCCGTTCTTCTCCGTGAGGAGGTCTTGATGATGGTCTTCTCCGCAAAGGGAGGTCTTGAATCCAAGGTGGATCTTCTCCGAAGAGGGGCCTCGGTCTCTCTCGTGGAGTAGATCCGATATGGATGATGAAGCTCTATCTAATGAGCTAAATCAACGCTAACCCTAACTAGGAGGAGGTGGAGGAGTATATATAGTGCTAAGCCACGAAGGGGTAAGTGAGGCGAAGGGGTACACGGCTCGGCCCAATACATCAGTGCACGCAGACAGGCGGTAGTACCGGTCCTTGGGCGGTAGTACCGCTTGAGGCGCTGCAAGCGGTAGTACTGCTATGATGGGCGGTAGTACCGCTCTGGAGCCGCTCGAACTCAAAGTTTGTCGGACTTTGCGGAAGTGGAGTGGATGTAGAGCGGTAGTGCCGCTTGTGATGATAAGCGGTAGTACCACTGGCCCGGGCACAGTAGTACTTGCTTGCTCCCGCTTCTTCTTCCTTCTCCTCTTCCATGCTTGGCCTTGGTCCTTGGATCCTCCATGGTCGTCTCGGTTGTACTGAGTGTATGCAAGGTCCATGCATGAGGTAGTAGCCATGTCTCACATGTGGAAAGTGACGGTTCGAAGAGGAGTGAGTTCACCTTGGGTCCAATGGCGCATAGTCGAGGTCTCATCTTATGTATCCTTGGGGCTTGGAGAGTGGTTGGAGTGTACATGGGGATGAACGTGGTATGCTCCGCATCATCTCCCCTCCCTTGGGAAAGATCCGACCTCGGATCGTGATCCTCATCACCATGGAAACGGTTGTCGTAGACGGACTTGTAGTTGGACGAAGTTGAAGACATGGCGCAATCCAAGTAGTCCAAGGTGTCGCGGAGTGATAGACATGCAAAAGAGCAAACACAACCAACACTCGGAAATACAATGGTTAGCGCATTAAAGTGTCCATCATGTAATAATGAGTCCGCGCGGCAATATAGTTCGTGACAAAGCGCATGAAGCTTATCAAAATGATCTAGAATGGTATGCAAAGCATTCATGGGAACAAATGCAATCATTATGCACACAATTGTGTTATGAGTATGGGCAATGCAACCACGGTGCAATATGATGTCATAATGGGATGGTGCATCAAAAGCATGAACATAGCAATGGATGCTCAATATGATTATGTTATCATGCAATTGATGGTAGGCAATATGATCATGATGTATGAATATGCCATCAAGGAAGATCACAACAAATTTGCTAAGGAAGTGAACAAGCTCATATATCATGGATGTCATGGAAATAGATGCAACAAGGCAAGCATAATGTGAGTCAATCCATGCATATGGTGCAAACTTGTGGTGAGTATGATATGTCCATCGAGCATGAGTATGAGCACAATCAACAAATATGGATGTGTTGGTATACCAATGCTCGATGTTGTGGCAAGAGTGGAAAACCGAAGGTGCATCCAATAAGTCCGAAGCTCCTCAATGTAAAGGTCCATAGAGCCAATATCCAATGTCGATCCTCCATCCAATAGATGTATCATGTAGACAAGAAGAAGGAAACAACAATGAAAGTATGGCCCATCCAATATGCAAACTTGAGGATGGCTCAAAGGAAAAGAGTTCACCTTTATGAGGATGTCGAAAATGTTGGTGTCGCACATCGTGTATGCCTTTATGTAACCAATATGTCTCATGACGGTAATGCCTTGTGAATCCTTCAAAATGAGAGGACATGACAAACACTCGGAAAAACAAATGAGGTTAGCGGAAATGCAAAACCTATCATTCGTGTGGTAAGATACCCAACAAGTGTATGCATCATGCTCATCATAAGAAAGGACAAGGAATTTGGCATGGTGTGTAAGCATGTGATGCGATAACAACCAAATAGAAGAGGCTCAATCAAGCAAGCATGCATCACAAGTATAGTGTCCAAGTCTCCAATGTCATTAAGCATAGAGGCAACTATAGGAGGCAAGCGACAATACCCAAGATATATCATGTGAGAGGCATGAACATATATGTCATCAACCCAAGAAAGCAAGTGATAGTGGAACATGGGTGATGCAACTAAGCAATCAATCATAGAGTTCAAGTCAAGCAAGCTAGTAGTGCGAAGATGCAACGTACTAGAAGGAATCATGACAAGCATGTCATGTGTGCAAATAGTGCGCATGAATAATTCACATGGCATAGCACAAGCATGAAAGCAAGATATGAGGAAAGTAGGTTCATGGTATTGGCAAGAAGTCCTATGTAAATAGCAATGTAACATCATGACTCTCCCAACACAAGAATCAACAATAGTATGAGGCACATGATAAACATGGCAATAGCTACTAGGATCTCCACCAAGCATGCAAATACACATAGGAGTAGCATAATGGTGAATCATGGGTAGATGCAAGCAAGGGTCACAAGTGCATGGCAAAGGCATAGAAGCAAGCATAACATGCAAAGTGAACACGGTAAAATGAGTATAAGGTGGCAAGTGGTAAATAGCCCATAGCCGTGTGAGAGCCAAGTAGAAGAGGTGCGCGTAGTCCTTGCGCGAAGGTAATGGTGGTAATGAAAGTCCACGTGATCCCAAGTCATCGTTGCTCTCAAGAGCTCGTTTAACAACTCTTGGGATTGAGAAGTTGACGAGTATGCATGAGTACCTACACAAAACAAAGACAAAGGAAAAATTGTGTGTGCATGGTATATGTACACATCATCCATCATGATGCGCACATACATGTGTCGGTTAGCACAAAATATCCAATGCTCAAATAAATGAGATGCGTGATATAGAAACATGTCATCCATCATGATAGGTTTGTTGTTATGTATAGCATAATGGAGACTCAAATTGTGTAATGCATCGTGAGCAATATCTAGAGCATTGTTATTCATGGAATGCATATGGTTCACGCAATCATGGAAATCATGCAAAGGATGGGATGACTCAAAATCTCCAAACATGTATGAGGAAACTATGGGGGTCTCCTCATGAGCAAGAGTAGAAACATCACGTGGAGAATATTGACAACATCCACAACAATGCATATTTGGAACAATGTGATCATGGCATGGAATAGTAGATGAATTGCACATCATGTAAAGGAAGCATGGCAATATCATCACAAGAGAAGCAAAAGCCAATGACCATCATCTCGCCATCTATGCCATAAGTGCAAATGGGATTTATTTTAATGGGGCATGCATAGTTACTATGTTGAGATTGAAATGAGGCAATATGGGAGATCTCACTCATAGCATATGACAAGTTCAATGGATTGTCAAACATGAAGTGACCAATAGAATTTTCACATGATATCCTATGGAGCATGGCATCACAACTAGGCAACTCAACATGCTCATCATCATATTCATCATAAATAGGTAAGTCAAGGCATGAAGAAGTTTCACTAGCATGAAGCATGGTAATAGGTGGGTCGACATCATGGGAGCAATCAATGTCAAGATTGTCCACTAGTGGGACAAGAGAAGTACCATCACCTATGTTACCTTTGGAAGGTCGCTCATGAGTTGTAGGTGAGGTGTTGAAGATCGTCTCGTTGTCATCTTCATCTTGATGGAACCATGTGGGGGGTGCATCATCATCCATCATGGCCATCGTCTGCTCCAATGTAGGGATGGACTCAAATCGAGGATAGGCATGTCGTCATGTAGGAGACCTAGCACCAAAGAAGAAAACACACTAGGAGTAGAGGTTAAGTCGTTAGAAATCATAGTGGCCTCATGTGTCGTGTCAACTACCTCACTCACTAAGTGTTGTGGCTCACTCACTCTCAATATGATGCTCTCACTCGTATGGTTGGTGGAGTCACTCAAATGGCTCTCAACCTCACATAGGATGTGTGGCATGCTCTCATGTGTGGGGCTAGTGGTGGTCACACTCATCCTCTCATAGGAAATGCTCTCAATGTCACGTATGGTGGAGTCACTCATGTCACTCATGGGGTGGTGGCTCTCCTCACATGGCAAATGGGGCATCTCAACATATGTGGGTGCCGGAGAGATGTAGGTGCAAATGTCTCCATGCTTGGTCGCAGCGTAGCTTGACTCGGAGTATGAGTCCAATGTGGGCGTCGTCTTCATGTTGTTGAGGAGGTTCGCGCTCGTCGCCGTGGTCGAAGGGATGGCCCTTGCTCGACCGTCTTGTCACCGCCTTGGTGTTGGAGGCCCATATGATGTGGCACCTCATAGCTCGTCTCCATGACCGAAGGAATGTCCCATGCTCGGCCATCTTCCTTGAGGGCTTCAAGATGGAAGTGTCGCCCTCGCTCGTGGGTGGTCGCCTTGGACTTGATGAAGTCGATGTAGGCGTACGTGGGAAGTAGGCGAAGATGCCGTACGTCCAAAGGCGAAGATGCCTTGAGAACACTTGGCGAAGATGCCGAAGTGGTTGATGTAGCCGTAGCGCCGTCTTGGTGGTGGTCGTCTCGCGGTCTTCTCTTGTGCTTATGAAGCTTCGACTTGGCATGAAGTAGGGCTTGTTGGAACTCGTGCATTTGCGCTTGTGGAGCATCTTCATGATGATGATGTCGTTGTCGTGCTTGAGCTCGTAGTAGATGTCGTTAAATGCGTCGCCGTGCACATGATGCTTGGAGGTGACTTGCCCTTCATGACGATGTTGATCACGAATGTGATGGTGGTCGCCATGTAGATGTGGACGAGGATGATTTGCGCTTGCATCGCTTGGGCGCTCCGAAGACTTGTGGCTTGAACGTCGCCGCCTTGAAGATGACGAAGGGGAAGAAGACTTGATCAAGGCCCGAATCTCCTCCATCCTTGCATCTTGCTCCTCTTTATGTGCGGCAAGCTTCTTATCAAGTAGTCCCTTCTCCTTGCTTGGAGTGATGAATGTCGATGGAGATGTTCTCGATCGCGCCTCGCAATCTTGATTGTGTGCTTTGCACTTGTCGTTGTAGATCAAGAGAGACGCTTTGGTGATGTAGTTGTTCACGCCGTCGTTGTTGTCGAAGACCGGAGATGAAATGCCTTGCCTATCCATCACAAGACTCGAGCAAATATGAGTGGGAGAAAGAGAAGAACTTATACCAATGTACCTTGACCGATGTTGACAATGAATCAAGTTCACTCAAATGCGACAATGAAATAGCACTATTGGTACCAATCCTTGTCGGTTCTCACTCCTACACAAGTAAAGCTTATGGAGGAGCTCGGTGAGGATAGTGGCACAAAATTTAATGCAAAATGTTAGCAAGAGTAATAATGTTGAAAGAGATTCACAAATTACAAGTGAAACAAATGGACCAATAGCAAAGAATGGCACACGGAAACACACGGATAGATAAATGGGGTCGTGCAACCAAGGAATGAGCACAAAATGTGGAATCCACGGAAAACGCTCGTGTTGCACAACTCAAGAGAGACGCTAGCACGATTGCTCAATAGGCGGATACGACACTTGTGCACAACCTATAAGATGCAAAATGGATAAACTTCTATCCCAAGTATGCTATGTATGTATGGTTCCCGGTGTTTCTCTCAAGATGATCCAAGATGATCGGATATGACAATCTTATGTGCAATATGGTATGATGCTATGGCACTTGCTTACAAGCTCTTTGCTCTCTTTCTTTTGCTTAAAAGCTTTATTTCTTTTTTTTTCTTCTATGGCCACTTTGCACAATGCACAAACCAAGATAGCAATTGTGTATATGCGGGAACAAACTTGAGACACAATGGGTGATATGATACCAATATGATATGGTATGGTATGTAATGGAAGGTATGATCACTAATGTGCACAAGTAACGCTTGCGGCAATACTCAAATGGCTAGTCTCGATAGGCAAGTAACGCAAAAAAGTAAGGCTAGGGGTTAACAATGCAATGGCAAGGGGAATATACAATGGATGGATACCACGATACCAATATGATATGGAGGTTACCGTCCTTGGCGATGATGAGTGGCGGTGTTCTTGATGTAGATACCAAGATGATGGAGACGCGTCCTAAGTAGCGAAACACCTTAGGAAACGGAAAACCGCGAACTCAAAATCTCAACGTCAAATGTCAAAATGGTGGTAGCGGGAATGCGGTGGTGGTTTGCACTTCGCAATGCGGAAGTGGAATGATGGGCTATACACGTGTCGGAGTTGAAGTTGCCGTCCCTAAGTAGCTGAAACACCTTAGGAGACACAAGCCACAACTCGAAAAAGCTCAATCAACAATTGGGTTAAGTTGGGTTGTCGGAAGTGTATGGTGGGCAAGGTTATGTGGAAGTGGTGGTGGTGGTTGATGAAGAAGCAATCGTCCCTAAGTAGCCGAAACACCTTAGGAGACTCGAATCACTACTCAAGCAACCACTAATGCTATGGGGAACAAAATTGGTTAGGTTGCGGAAGTCGGTGGTGGTTATGCGGACGATGTGGCGGAAGCCCTAGGCAAAGATGCCAAAGTTCACAAAATTTGATGGAGTCAAATGGTGATGGTAGTATTTTATTGGAAGGGGATGTCAATAGCTTCAAAACGAGCTAAAGAACGTCAAAATCGGACTCGGATGAATTAGTTATGGCGAAATGGTGAAAGTCGGAAGGCTGAAACGGCTAGGGCGGTAGTACCGCTGGGAGGGCGGTAGTACCGCTCGTGCGATAGTACCGCTGAACGGGCGGTAGTACCTCTCGTGTCGGGTTTTTTCAGAAAATCTAGCTCGGGAGGCGGTAGTGCCGCTTGAAGGGCGGTAGTACCGCTAGGAGGTGCTAAGCGGTAGTACCGCTTGGAAGGGCGGTAGTACCGCTCGTGTCGGGATTTTTCGCAAATCCGGATAGGGGCGCGATTTTGGGGCGGAAATGGATGATTTCAAGGTCAAAATTGGAGAGATTTCGTGGATGGAAAGTGGGGAAACTTGGGGAAATGCTAGATCCACTTGAAACCAAGCAAATCCATGGATCAAAATCAACAAAACATCATCAAAACTAACAAATCAAAAAAAAATTGGGGCTATTTTTGGTGGGGATTTTCGGATTTAGGACGAAATCAACAAAATCAAGCTAGAAAAAGAGGGTAGGGGCTCCAATAACGTGATCAACGTGGCTCATGATACCATAGATGATGTAGGGCGGAACCCTACATGGACGATCTTTCACGTTGGAGCGGATCCTACGGGGGAATCACGAAGAACGAGCGGAAGAACACGAGGAAATCACGGGGAGGAACGAGGGAAAACACTCAACCAACAAGGAATCGGTCACACAAATGCTAGATCAAAGAACATAAAGGGAGATACATGATTCAAGGTCGACAAAGGACGATACAAACGGTAGCCGTTCTTCTCCGTGAGGAGGTCTTGATGATGGTCTTCTCCGCAAAGGGAGGTCTTGAATCCAAGGTGGATCTTCTCCGAAGAGGGCCTCGGTCTCTCGTGGAGTAGATCCGATATGGATGAGCCAAGCTCTATCTAATGAGCTAAATCAACGCTAACCCTAACTAGGAGGAGGTGGAGGAGTATATATAGTGCTAAGCCACGAAGGGGTAAGTGAGGCGAAGGGTACACGGGCTCGGCCCAATACACTGCGCACAGACAGGCGGTAGTACCGGTCCTTCGGGCGGTAGTACCGCTTGAGGCGCACAAGCGGTAGTACCGCTATGATGGGCGGTAGTACCGCTCTGGAGCCGTTCGAACTCCGAAGTTTGTCGGACTTTGCGGAAGTGGAGTGGATGTAGGCGGTAGTGCCGCTTGTGATGATAAGCGGTAGTACCACTGGGCTCAAGCGGTAGTCTTGCTTGCTCCCAGCTTCTTCTTCCTTCTCCTCTTCCATGCTTGGCCTTGGTCCTTGGATCCTCCATGGTCGTCTCGGTTGTACTGAGTGTATGCAAGGTCCATGCATGAGGTAGTAGCCATGTCTCACATGTCGAAAGTGACGGTTCGAAGAGGAGTGAGTTCACCTTGGGTCCAATGGCGCATAGTCGAGGTCTCATCTTATGTATCCTTGGGGCTTGGAGAGTGGTTGGAGTGTACATGGGGATGAACGTGGTATGCTCCGCATCACTTGAGTAAGAAGAATACTCCCTTTGTTTGGGGAACTTTGCAATCAACCGCTTTTGATGAGCTCAAGTCTTTGCTTACTCATGCTCCGATACTTGCTTTGCCCAATTTTGACAAAACTTTTGAGGTTCATTGTGATGCAAGTGGTACCGGAATTGGCGGAGTTTTGATGCAAGAAAAACGAGCCATTGCTTATTTTAGTGAAAAACTCTCCGGTGCTCAACTTAATTATCCCATCTATGACAAAGAATTGTATGCTTTAGTGCGTGTGCTACATGTTTGGGAACATTACCTTAGACCTCATGAGTTTGTTATCCATACCGATCATGAAACGCTTAAGTACCTCAAAGGTCAAACTAAATTAAACAAGCGTCACGCAAAATGGAGTGAATTCATTGAATCTTTTCCTTATGTGATCAAGTACATTAAAGGTAAAGAAAATGTAGTTGCCGACGTGCTTTCACGCATAAGCATGCTTGTCACTCAACTTGAGTTGAATGTTATTGGTTTTGAGCATATAAAAGACTTGTATGAGCATGATCCATCTTTTGCTTCTCCTTATGCTAAGTGTTTGACGCATACTTCTTGGGAAAAATATTACATCAAGGATGGTTATCTTATGAGAGCTAACAAACTATGCATTCCCGAGTCTTCTCTTCGTTTGCTCCTTTTGCAAGAGGCTCATGGAGGCGGACTCATGGGACACTTTGGACGCGACAAGACATTCGCCACGCTCTCCAACAACTACTTTTGGCCCAAGATGTTCCGCGACGTCTCACGCTTCACCACCCGATGCTATACATGTCGCAAAGCTAAGTCTAAAGCTCAATCTCATGGTCTTTACATGCCTCTTCCTATTCCTTATCAACCATGGGAAGACATTAGTATGGATTTTGTACTTGGTTTGCCTAGGACTCAAAATGGCAAGGATTCCGTGTTTGTTGTTGTGGATAGATTTTCTAAGATGGCACATTTCATTCTGATGTAGGGCGGAAACCTACGTGGATGATCTTTCACGTTGGAGCGGATCCTACGGTGAATCACGAAGAACAAGAGGGAAAACACAGGGAAAACGAGAGAGAAATCACTCAACCGACAAGAGGTCAATCACACAAGTGCTAGATTATCGATCACATAAGGTGGCACAAGATTCAAGATCAACAAAGGAAAGATACAAACGGTAGCTGTTCTTCTCCGTGAGGAGGTCTTGTTGGGGTCCACCCTAGAAGGGGGTCTTGAATCCGCTTGGGGGATCTTCTCCGTGAGGTCCTGATCTCCGAGGAGAAGTAGCCAAGTGGATGAGCAAAGGCTCTCACACAAGAATATGAGCTAATCCAATGCTAACCCTAGAAAGAGGAGGGGATCAAGTATATATAGTCTAGGGGCGAAGGGGTACAAGGGACAAGTCCCGGAGGCACTGCACGCAGGCAGGGGAGGCCGGACGTTCAGGCGTCGGGCCGGAGGTCCGGGCCTTCGCGAGGCGCCGGATGTTCGGGCTGGGGCGACCGTTTCCGCAGAACCGGGTGAGGGGAGCCGGATTTCCGGGCTTCAGGCCGGATATCCGGGCTGGGGGCCGGATGTCCGGCTTGGGCGCCGGATGTCCGGCCCACGAGACTTGGGCGTTTGGAGCATGTTGAGGTAGAAGCTCCAGGGGCCGGATGTCCGGGGCCATGGCCGGATGTCCGGGGCCTGGAAGGTGATTTTGCTCGTTTTCGTTGGTTCTCTTCATCCATGGACTTGGCGGCTTGTCCGTCCTCACGTGCATCCTCGGGACGTTCCCCTTGACACCTAATCATGCATAGCATCTCGGACTTAGGTAGTAGCCATGTCTCAAGTGGATCATATGTGATATCAATAAGGAAAGAGGTCACCTCGTTCTCGAGAGCTCTAGCTCTAGCTCGTGTCATGGGTCCTCTTGGCTCTTGATGATACGGTTGTGGATGCATGGGGATGATCGTGGGATGCTCCGCATCACATTCCCTGCAACAAGATAGACGATGCTTCACATGTTGCAAATCTCTTCTGTAGGGAAATCTTGCGACTCCATGGAGTACCAAAGACAATCGTCTCCGATCGTGACGTCAAGTTCTTGAGTTACTTTTGGAAGACCCTATGTGCCAAGCTAGGAATCAAGCTCTTGTTCTCCTCGGCATACCATCCTCAAACCGACGGCCAAACGGAGGTGACGAACCGCACACTATCCAATCTACTTCATGTCTTGATCAAGAAGAACATCAAGGAGTGGGAAGCATCTCTACCCATCGCCTAGTACGCCTACAACCGTGCAAGACATTCGACTACCGGCAAGTCCCCCTTCGAGGTCGTCTACGGTTTCAACCCGTTGTCCCCATTGGACATTCTACCACTTCCTCTCCAAGAACGCACCGACATGGATGCGAGTGCACGAGCAAGCTACATCAAGAAGATACACGAAGATACAAGGCACACCATCGAGCGCCAAGTACAACGACAAGCAACCAAGCTCAACGCCAACAAGCAACCCATCGTCTTCAACATTGGTGATCTAGTGTGGCTACACCTTCGCAAGGACCGCTTCCCCAAATAACGCAAGTCCAAGCTTCTACCTCGAGCCGGTGGACCCTTCAAGGTGCTAGCCCGCTATAACGACAATGCTTACAAGATCGACCTACCTCGCGACAAATACAACGTGAGCGACATCTTCAACGTCAAGGACCTCGCACCATACCATGGAGATGAAGCTTTTGCTCCGAGGTCGGATCTCTCCCAGGGGGGGGGGAGATGATGCGGAGCATCCCACGATCATCCCCATGCATCCACAACCGTCTCATCAAGAGCCAAGAGGACCCATGACACGAGCTAGAGCTAGAGCTCTCGAGAACGAGGTGACTTCCTTCCTTAGTGATATCGCATATGATCCACTCGAGACATGGCTACTACCTAAGTCCGGTATGCTATGCATCATTAGGTATCAAGAGGAGCCTTCCGAAGATACACGTGAAGACGGACGAGCCGCCAAGTCCACGGATGAAGAGGACCACGGAAGCGGACAAGTTCACCTCCGGGCCGGGACATCCGCCCCTGAGACGCCAAAGACCACAGCCGAAGCCCAGCCAGAAACTCTACAGGGCCCGGACATCCGGCCTCCATGCCCCGGACATCCGGCCCCCCAGCCCGGATATCCGGCACCTGGACCGGAAATCCGGCACCCCGCACCCGAATCGGCAGAAGTGGTCGCACGAGCTCTTGAGAGCAATGATGACTTGGGATCCCGTGGACTTTCATTCCCACCATTCCTTTTGCGCAAGGACTACGCGCATCTCTTTTACTTGTCTCTCACACGGCTATGGGCTATATACCATTTGTCCCCTTATGCTCATTTTACCGTGTTCACTTTGCATGTTATACTTGCTTCTATGCCTTTGCCATGCAATTGTGACCCTTGCTTGCATCTACCCATGATTCACCATTATGCTACTCCTATGTGTATTTGCATGCTTGGTGGAGATCCTTGTTGCTATTGCCATGTTTATCATGTTACCCATGCTATTGATGCTAATTTGCTCATATCTTGCCTTTATGCTTGTGCTATGACATGTGAATTATTCATGCCCACTATTTGCACCAATGACATGCTTGCCATGATTCCCTCTAGTACGTTGCATCTTCGCACTACTAGCTTGCTTGACTTGATCGCTATGCTTGCTTGCTATATTGCATCACCCATGTTCCACTATCACTTGCTTTCTTCGGTTAATGACATATATGATCATGCCTCTCACATGATATATCTTGTTTATTGTCGCTTGCCTCCTATAGTTGCCTCTATGCTTAATGATCTTGCAGACTTGGACACTTCACTTGTGATGCATGCTTGTTTGATTGAGCCTATTGCATTTGGTTGTTATCGCATCATATGCCTCCATACTATGACATGCTCCCTTGTACTTTCTTATGATGAACATGATGCATACACTTGTTGGGTATCTTACCACACGAATGATAGGTTTTGCACTTCATCTAACCTCATTTGTCTTTCCGAGTGTTTGTCATGTTCTTTCATTTTGAAGGATTCACAAGGCGGTAACATCACGAGACAACTCGGTTATGTGAAGGCATACAAGATGCGCAACTCCATCATCCTTGAGAACCTCCTAAAGGTGACCTCCTTCCCTTTGTGCCATCCTCGAATACACACATTGGATGGGTCATTCTTTCATTGTTGTTTCCTTCTTCTTGTCTACATGATACACATATCGGAGGGAGGACCGACATTGGAGATGGACCCTATGGACCTTCAAGTTGAGGAGTGCCACGACATCGAGCCATGGTACAACACCACCCATGACAAATTTGCACCATATGCATGGATTGACACACATTATGATTTTCTTGTTGCACCTATTCCCATGTCATCCATGATATATGAGCTTGTGCACTTCCTTAGCAAATTTGTTGTGATCTACCTTGATGGCATATTCATACATTGATGAGGACATCAATACCATTGTTACACCCACATCCCCTGCTGCTATACATACTGGACCAATTACTAGAGCTCGCGCACGCCAATTGAATTATCAGGTACTTACGTTTCTTGGTAACGATTCCAATGTTCATGAGAATATGATGCTGCCTAAATTGGATACATTTGTTTTGCTTACAAATGAAGGGCCTACCATGGACAAGAAAGATGAACCTTGGAGCAAGTTCAAGCATGGAGATGTTGGCATGCGCAAGGGGAACAAGAACGGAGTTACAAGTGATGATTCCAGGACTTTGAAGCCACCCTAATGAGTGCATGAGGCCTTGGACGAAATATACAAGATGCCACTTCATAATATCCGTCCATAGGCTATTCGGTGCTGCGTCACCTTATTATTGGGCCAGGCCCATGTAATTTCGAAATACTGAAGTATAGGCTGTTTTTAGAGTCCGTATGTGTGGGGAAACAAGAGTTAGGGTTGATTTCGGACCCCTCCACCAAGGGCCACGAAATTCCCCCCCTCTTCCTCCATATATACAGCCCTTAGGGCACCGTTTAGACCTTGGGTTTTGTTTAGATTAAAAGTTCGCCATAGCTGCAACTTCGCGTACTTCATTTGTGTTCAACGACCAGACAAAGGCGTCACAGAACCCCACCTTGATCAATAAAGCTTTCATCTTATATTCGCAATATCCAGATTGCAATCTCAGTTTCTTGCTTGTTCTTCGTTTGCTCGTAGGAAACAGACCCTCGTGGTCAGGTTGATCGTGCTCCGTCGTGCTCAATAACCTCTCGGAGTTGGTTTAGCGATTGCTAAGGCGCGACGTCCTCGCACGTTCGTAGTCGGATCGTCAAAGTCGACTTCCTCCAAAGTGAAAACCAACATCTCATCGAAAGACGGGACACCTTTGCCTCTATCACCTTCGTGGCTCTAGACTTATATACTCCTCCACCTCCTCTGATGTAGGGCGGAACCCTATGTGGACGATCTTTCACGTTTGGAGTGGATCCTACGGTGAATCACGAAGAACACGCAGAAGAACAAAGGGAAACACGGAGGAAACGAGAGAGAGATCGCTCAACCAACAAGAAATAAATCACATAAGTGCTAGATCACCGAACACAAAGAGATACATATGATCCACAATCAACAAAGGTAAGGATACACGAGTAGCCGTTCTTCTCCGAGAGGAGGTCTTGATGGGGTCCACCCTAGAAGGGGGTCTTGAATCTGTTTGGGGGATCTTCTCCGAAGAGGTCCTGAGCTCCGAGGAGAAGTAACCAAGTGGATGAGCAAGGCTCTCACACAAACATGAGCTAAACCTAAGCTAACCCTAGAAAGAGGAAGGGATGGAGTATATATAGTCTAGGGGCGAAGAGGTACATGGGCTTGACCCTTCTTCAGGCGCAGACAAAGCGGAGCGGATGTCCGGACGTCGGGCCGGATGTCCGGGGTTTCGGGAGATGCCCGATGTCCGGGCTAGGGTGCCGGATGTCCGGGCTGGCGGGGCAGATTTCTGTAGGTTCGGGTGCATGTCGCCGGATTTCCGGGCGAGTGGCCGGATGTCCGGGCTTGGGCCGGATGTCCGGGCTGGACGCCGGATGTCCGGGCCCTGTAGACTTGGGCAGCTTGGCTATTGCTGAGGTAGACGCTCCAGGGGCCGGATGTCCGGGGCCTTGGCCGGATGTCCGGGGCCTGGAAGGTGAACTTGCCCTTTTTCCGTGCTTCTCTTCATCCTTGTACTTGGGGACTTGTCCATCATTCCGAGCATCTCCGAGAGGTTCTCTGATAGAGGCAAAGGTGTCCCGTCTTTCGATGAGATGTTGGTTTTCGCTTTGGAGGAAGTCGACTTTGACGATCCGACTACGAACGTGCGAGGACGTCACGCCTTAGCAATCGCTAAACCAACTCCGAGAGGTTATTGACCACGCTGGAGCACGATCAACCTGACCACGAGGGTCTGTTTCCTGCGAGCAAACGAAGAACAAGCAAGAAACTGAGATTGCAATCTGGATATTGCGAATATAAGATGAAAGCTTTATTGATCAAGGTGGGGTTCTGTGGCGCCTTTGTGCAGTCGTTGAACACAAGCGAAATGCACGCGAAGTTGCAGCTATGGCGAACTTTTAATCTAAACAAAACCCAAGGTCTAAACGGTGCCCTAAGGGCTGTATATATGGAGGAAGAGGGGAATTTCGTGGCCCTTGGTGGAGGGGTCCAAATCAACCCTAACTCTTGTTTCCCCACATACGGACTCTAAAACAGCCTATACTTAAGTATTTCGAAATTACATGGGCCTGGCCCAATAATAAGGTGACGCAGCACCTAGAATAGCCTACGGACGAATATTATGAAGTGGCATCTTGTATATTTCGTCCAAGGCCTCATGCACTCATTAGGGTGGCTTCAAAGTCCTGGAATCATCACTTGTAACTCCGTTCTTGTTCTCCTTGCGCATGCCAACATCTCCATGCTTGAACTTGCTCCAAGGTTCATCTTTCTTGTCCATGGTAGACCCTTCATTTGTAAGCAAAACAAATGTATCCAATTTAGGCAGCATCATATTCTCATGAACATTGGAATCGTTACCAAGAAACGAAAGTACCGATAATTCAATTGGCGTCTTGCGAGCTCTAGTAATTGGTCCAGTATGTATAGCAGCAGGGGCTGTGGGTGTAACAATGGTATTGATGTCCTCATCATCCTCCCCTTCTTGAAATGAAGTCCTCCTCGACGGAAGCTCATCTTCCTCACCCAAATAAGGCTTCAAATCTGCAATGTTAAAAGTGGAACTAACCCCAAAATCTGCAGGCAGCTCAAGTTTATATGCATTATCATTTATTTTCTCTAACACCTTAAATGGACCATCATCACGTGGCATTAGCTTTGATTTGCGCAAATTAGGAAACCTATCCTTACGCAAATGTAACCAAACAAGACCTCCAGGTGCAAAGACAACATGTTTTCGACCCTTATCTCCAGCAAGTTTATATTTAGCATTCATACGCTCAATGTTTTCCTTAGTTAACTCATGCATTTTTTAAATCAATTCAGCACGTTCTTTAGCATCAAAATTAACCTTCTCCGAAGATGGAAGAGGCAACAAATCAATAGGTGCACGAGGTAGGAAGCCAAACACAATTTCAAAAGGGCACATCTTAGTAGTAGAATGCAATGAACGATTATAAGCAAATTCAATATGAGGCAAGCATTCTTCCCACATTTTCTTATAATTCTTCAAAACAGCCCTAAGCATAGTAGACAATGTTCTATTGACTACTTCAGTTTGTCCATCAGTTTGGGGGTGATAAGTAGTACTAAAAAGCAGTTTAGTCCCCAACTTAGCCCATAAACATCTCCAAAAGTGGCTAAGAAATTTAGTATCACGATCTGAAACAATAGTATTTGGCACACCATGCAAGCGAATAATTTCACGAAAGAACAAATCAGCAACATTAACAGCATCATCGCTTTTATGACATGGTATAAAGTGTGCCATTTTCGAGAATCTATCCACGACAACAAATATGCTATCCCTCCCCTTCTTTGTTCGAGGTAAACCTAAAACAAAGTCCATAGATATATCCTCCCAAGGAACACTAGGCACAGGCAAAGGCATATATAAACCATGAGGATTGAGTCGTGACTTAGCTTTTTGACATGTAGTGCAGCGAGCAACAAAACGCTCAACATCCCGTCTCATCTTTGGCCAAAAGAAATGTGTAGCAAGTATATTGATGAGGACATCAATACCATTGTTACACCCACAGCCCCTACTGCTACATATACTGGACCAATTACTAGAGCTCGCGCACGCCAATTAAATTATCAGGTACTTTCGTTTCTTGGTAATGATTCTAATGTTCATGAGAATATGATGCTGCCTAAATTGGATACATTTGTTTTGCTTACAAATGAAGGCCCTAGCTTGGAGAAGGATGGACATTGGAGCAAGAACAAGCATGGAGATAATGCCATGCGCAAGGGGAACAAACGGAGTTACAAGTGATGATTTCAGGACTTTGAAGCCACCATAATGGGTGCATGAAGCCTTGGACGAAATATACAAGATGCTACTTCATAAATGTCGTCCCGAGGCTATTCTAGGTGATCGTCACCTTATTAGTGGGCCAGGCCCATGTAATTTCGAAATACTTAAGTATAGGCTGTTTTTAGAGTCCGTATGTGTGGGAAACAAGAGTTAGGGTTGATTTGGACCCTCCACCAAGGGCCACGAAATTCCCCCTCTTCCTCCATATATACAGCCCTTAGGGCACCGTTTAGACCTTGGGTTTTGTTTAGATTAAAAGTTCGCCATAGCTGCAACTTCGTGCCGTTTGTGTTCAACGACTGCACAAAGGCATCACAGAACCCCACCTCGATCAATAAAGCTATCATCTTATATTCGCAATATCCAGATTGCAATCTCAGTTTCTTGCTTGTTCTTCGTTTGCTCGCAGGAAACAGGCCCTCGTGGTCAGGTTGATCGTGCTCCGGCGTGGTCAATAACCCTCGGAAGTTGGTTTAGCGATTGCTAAGGCGCGACGTCTCGCACGTTCGTAGTCGGATCGTCAAGGTCGACTCCCACAGAAACGATAGCCACCATCTCATCGAAACATCGGGACACCTTTGCCTCTATCACTCCGTCTTCTTGACGCCAAAGTGTCCCATTAATCCTCCTCCATGCGCCTCCTGCAACAACAAAAGACGAACAGAGCTAGCAGGAATGCATAGCTTGTTAGCACGGAACACAAAACCATCATTAATAACGAACTTGTTCCATGTTCTTCCTTCTTTACAATTCTGCATTACATCTTTAAAATCAGCATCATGCACATATTGATCTTTGATGGTCTCCAAACCAAATATTTTGAAGTCAAGTTGTGAAAGCATAGTATAGCGACGAGACAAAGCATCAGCAATAACATTTTCTTTACCCTTCTTGTGTTTAATGGCATAAGGAAAGTCTCAATGAATTCAACCCATTTAGCATGTCTACGATTCAGTTTAGCTTGACTTTTAATATGTTTCAAAGATTCATGATCAGAATGTATAACAAATTCTTTGGGCCATAAATAATGTTGCCATGTCTCTAAAGTCCGAACAAGAGCATATAATTCTTTGTCATAAGTAGAATAGTTCAGACTAGGCCCACTCAATTTTTCAGAAAAGTATGCAACAGGTTTGCCATCTTGTAATAACACACCTCTAATCCAATTCCACTAGCATCACACTCAAGCTCAAAAGTCTTATTAAAGTCGGGAAGTTGGAGTAAAGGAGCATGTGTCAACTTATCTTTCAATACTGTGAAGGCTTCTTCCTGTAAGGTACCCCAAACAAAAGGCACATCCTTCTTTGTAAGCTCATTGAGAGGTGCAGCAATGGTGCTAAAGTCTCTCACAAAACGCCTATAGAAACCAGCGAGTCCAAGAAAACTCCTCACTTGTGTGACCATTTTGGGCTGCGGCCAACTCTCAATAGCTTCAATCTTGGCTTTATCAGCTTCAATTCCCTGTGGAGTAACAACATAGCCAAGAAAAGATACTCGGTCGGTGCAAAAGGTGCACTTCCCAAGGTTACCAAACAAACGTGCATCACGTAGAGCATTAAAAACAGCACGTAAATGTTCCAAATGTTCTTCCAAAGATTTGCTATAAATCAGTATATCATCAAAGTAAACTACCACAAATCGTCCAATGAAAGCACGTAAAACTTCGTTCATTAATCTCATGAAAGTACTAGGTGCATGATAGAGGCAAAGGTGTCCCGTCTTTCGATGAGATGTTGGTTTTCGCTTTGGAGGAAGTCGACTTTGACGATCCGACTACGAACGTGCGAGGACGTCGCGCCTTAGCAATCGCTAAACCAACTCCGAGAGGTTATTGACCACGCCGGAGCACGATCAACCTGACCAAGAGGGTCTGTTTCCTGCGAGCAAACGAAGAACAAGCAAGAAATTGAGATTGCAATCTGGATATTGCGAATATAAGATGAAAGCTTTATTGATCAAGGTGGGGTTACTGGACGCCTTTGTGCAGTCGTTGAACACAAACGAAATGCACGAAGTTGCAGCTATGGCGAACTTTTAATCTAAACAAAACCCAAGGTCTAAACGGTGCCCTAAGGGCTGTATATATGGAGGAAGAGGGGGAATTTCGTGGCCCTTGGTGGAGGGTCCAAATCAACCCTAACTCTTGTTTCCCCACACATACGGACTCTAAAACAGCCTATACTTAAGTATTTCGAAATTACATGGGCCTGGCCCACTAATAAGGTGACGCAGCACCTAGAATAGCCTCGGGGCGACATTTATGAAGTAGCATCTTGTATATTTCGTCCAAGGCTTCATGCACCCATTATGGTGGCTTCAAAGTCCTGAAATCATCACTTGTAACTCCGTTCTTGTTCCCCTTAGCATGGCATTATCTCCATGCTTGTTCTTGCTCAATGTCCATCCTTCTCCAAGCTAGGGCCTTCATTTGTAAGCAAAACAAATGTATCCAATTTAGGCAGCATCATATTCTCATGAACATTAGAATCATTACCAAGAAACAAAAGTACCGATAATTTAATTGGCGTCATGAGCTCTAGTAATTGGTCCAAGATATGTAGCAGTAGGGGCTGTGGGTGTAACAATGGTATTGATGTCCTCATCATCCTCCCCTTCTTGAAATGAAGTCGTCCTCGACGGAAGCTCATATTCCTCACCCAAATAAGGCTTCAAATCTGCAATGTTAAAAGTGGGACTAACCCCAAAATCTGCAGCAGCTCAAGTTTATATGCATTATCATTTATTTTCTCTAACACCTTAAATGGACCATCAAGACGTGGCATTAGCTTTGATTTGCGCAAATTAGGAAACCTATCCTTACGCAAATGTAACCAAACAAGATCTCCGGTGCAAAGACAACATGTTTTCTACCCTTATCTCCAGCAAGTTTATATTTAGCATTCATACGCTCAATGTTTTCCTTAGTTATCTCATGCATTTTTAAAATCAATTCAGCACGTTCTTTAGCATCAAAATTAACCTTCTCCGAAGATGGAAGAGGCAACAAATCAATAGGTGCACGAGGTAGGAAGCCATACA